>LGAG01000591.1:542684-556082 GCA_001278395.1 Lerema accius
ATTTTCAATGGTAATATTATTTAATACCAACTATTTGTAAGTAGTATTTAAGGCATAAATTATAAAGGTTTTTCAAATTAAACAGTTATGTTTAGAACTGGTACAGACTCAGAATAAAGAACAATAAAGCCATCTGACATTCTATTGGATAGCGTTCTGCATTTCCCGCTATTACAATTAAACACAGATCAGTAATTCATTGTATTGCGAATCGCAAAATCTGAAGCTTGCAGCAAAATTTCCCGTGTCCAGGGCCTTACGTGCGCTCGTTTGCGTGTCGGAGTCCGCGACGCGAACGCTCAACATTCCGGCGCTATCTGATGCGCGCGCACGTGACGCGTCCCTCCGCCCTCGCGTTCCGGGAAACGGGACATCTCGTCACGTCACATCTAGCTGGCTAGATACGTGCGTGAACCAGGACGAGGTTTATGTAGCAACCTCTACGATGAGAACGTTTCTAAAGCCGCGGGTCAGCGGATCAACTGCTCAGCTTCCTTATCCAACGTAAATAGGAAGGTATCTAAGTTAAAGTCTATGTCTTTATATGCGGAATAGCTTCGTCTATTTCCCTGCGTCGCTCGCTCGATTCCTCGGGAAATATAAACGAGAATAGCTCGTCAAGGGGTAACGACGCAGCGTGCGAATGTTCATAAGTTGTGGATCGGAATGTGACGGATTGCGGGAGCGCAGGGCGAGCTTGGAAGGTTCGCTCTTTGAATAATTCGCGGTGTTGTCCGGCGCCGTTGTTAGCAATTGTCGCGCGGACAACGCTTAACGATAGCATCGCCGCCGAGTCGCCGGCGCCGCAAGATCTAGATCGCGGCGAACACACCAAAGACATGCCCTCGACGGATAAAGTCTTCGCCGTCGACGAGCACCCGCGCCAACTATGCCTTTGAAAAAATATTCACCGACCGATGCCGACCGTCGCTCGTGATGGCATCCTAGAACCAATAAGAAGTGCGTGTACCCTTCGATGCGATTTACATTTTTTCATACCCTTTGAAATACGAACGTTATTGCTATTCCGGTCATTCGGCGTCTTTTTCCACGCCTCGCTTCGTCCATTTATTCTGCGCGCCGGCGACGAAATAAATTCTCGAATAGTTTAGTTCTGTACGGCCTGGGATTATTTTACCGCGGCGACTGATTCATTACTTACGGAGGCAACTTGTGGAACTAAGTGCTGAAGTAAGTTTGGGACATGTTCGGGAAGCCATCAAAATCTGTCACAAAACGTAACAAGAAAATGAACAAGGTCTGTGTATTTGGGCGGAATTCCATTAAGTTATTTTTATGCGTTGTGAGATTCGACACCGGTGGCGACGAATTCGCCACATGCAACTCAGGTTCATATTGTATCGTGAATTTCAAGTTTTTATTTAATACTGGCCAGCGACACGCTTCGTGACATGTGTGACAATAATTGCGGGTCTGTGTTTCATAAGGCTTCAAGCAGATATAAAAGAGCCTGCGACCAAATACTCTTACTCTAATAAAGATACCTGCATTTTATTGTAGCATTTTATTATGACTATTTATAATTCTTGTAGTTAACTTTATTATAACTATTTATGAGTATATTAAAAAGTTAAGATTAATAAAGCCATGTCAATGATTTATCATGCTCCGAGACTTTGAACTTATCTTTAGGTAATTTATTACAAAGTCAAAGAAAAATTTAATGAATGTTACCTACTTATTTTACAAATACGTATTTTATTAATTGTATCTAATAGGTGTAAGTAGTATTATTATGCAACTTTACAACATGTTCCTTAAACCTTATTATGTATAGCTAGACATAATTTCAAAAAACTTTAACGAATAACGAATACCGTTCAAAATTTATAAGAGGTTAAACTAAGATAACAATAAGTTTACAACCTTCTCGATCAAATATAATCATTTTTGTGGGGGCAATAATTTATCTACCATCTCACGTCTCAAGTCACCGAATTTACTTTCGATAATTTTATTTATCAACTACTTATCACATTTACCTACCTACACTAGTAGTCATTGAAAAAAAAATGAAAACCCGACTGCTAATTTCCGGGTAGTCCACGTCTCTCCCACAATATACACAAATCAGTCTTAATTAAAATACCTACCTATAAAATTTGATTTAGGAGCTATTGGAATAAGTTAGGAAGGTACAGGTTATTTATCAACATAGGTATACTACGCCATTACAAAGTATTTTTAAATAAAATCTAGATGTGTTTGTGAAATAAAACTTGACATCAATAAAATACAATTTAATGATCACCTTTGTTGTTCGACCAGTATTGTTAAAGCTAATAGTTGCAAAAACTGGTTGGCTAGCCGCTAATAAATCTGAGTCAAAATATCGTTATGAAAATTCGTTTGTGCCAAAAAGCGCGAAGCCGAAGCCGGCCGAGTGCGTCGGAGACCGCCGGGCGCGCGCGCATTCCCGCCTTTTTTCCTGTCAAAGCGACGTATTTATTGCAACACTGATGCATTGATGCTACACAGCCAAGATAGCAGATTTGACAACGATTCTCAGCACTGTGATACCGAACCTCCTATTGTATTAGCCGTCTGTTTTTTCCCCTGTGATATTCGATCCTGCCAGAATTTCATATCGGCAACGTATACTTAACTCCTATAAATTCGAGTGAAGAAAGGTTTTGTGTCGTCGCATTAATTTACAATGGAGTTCGTTTAACTTATTATGAGTTTTAACTGCTTGTTTGTTATACAGTTTCACGAATAATACAACCATCTGTTTTAAGATCATTTCTTTTAATTTAATGATTATTTTATCCGTATCTAAATTACAAATAAATATCAAGAAAGAGTCGGAAATATTGTTAAAAACAAATAATTGTTTAATTAAATGTTGCCTTGCCTGCCTTGCCTGCGTTTATCTGCCAACCTTGGAATTAGATAATTTGAATAGTATCTAGGTTATTTTATTACTATCTCTGGGTACGTTGCAGTTAACTATTTAACTAAATCGGTTTAAATCAAGTAACTTTAGGTTTACTACTTTGCTTCTACTCATAAAGAGATATGCGGCCAACCAAAACCAAAAGTCACAAAACACAAAAATATGAATAAATTGCATAAATATTTATCAGCACGCATAATGCCACCGGCGCGTCTAGAGACAAAACGACAATCTTAATACATGATTGTGGTCCGACATAATTGTTTTTGCAGATCTCAAGAATCTTATCAGAAGACCCGCACACCGCTAGTGCCAGTTTTGTGAGGAATTGATTTATGCAACCACATGTTTTGTTACTACTTTTTACCTCGAATTATGTCGATGTAAACTGTTATTTATGTAAACAAAACACAGTCGGGTTGAACGTGAAAGCTCTCGCTAATAGCTTATCGGTATTCTCTCGCTAACTGCTCGTTCATAACTGAAAACAGCTAGAGATGGGACAGCTCCAATTATAAAGTTTACTCGAACGAATAATGAGGCGAATCGATCATTTTAACAATAAATAAATTGTGAACATAATAAAGGTAGTGATAAATTCAGAACAGAGAAAACTATTGCCTATTATAATTTAATTTCTTACGTGATTAAAACCTGGATAATTCGTTCTTTTAAAAAACTTGAGTGAAATCGTCAATTACCTTATAATTTAATTCTTAGTATAGCTCAAGGTGTTCTTATGTACCAATATGTATGTTAAAATAAAATGACAGTATGAAAGTAATGTAGAGCACATTACAGAAACAGCAATCCAAAAATAATCTGTAATGTAATATCATAAACGCTATTATTTGTATTTACCATCAACAGTTCTATTTGTGAAATCAATTATAATGGAAGTTGCCAGTCAGAGTTATCTAATTTGGGAATTATCCTTGGGAATCTTTCTTTCCAGGGTTAGAATATCGAAAATCGATTGTTGGTAATATTGTTAATTTGGATGTTTTCACCTAGCGACCTTAAGCAAGAAGTAGTCGGGTAATTAAGAAAACTTTGGACAGCTTCCATACAACCTTTCTTTCCTTCTGTTCCTTCCTTTCTGTTACGACTTTTGATGATCTCTCATTAATGCCATTATACTAATAACAGACTGAACCAAATATTATTATACTTTAAACTCGTCAGTTTAACTTCAGCTATTAAAGATAGGCCGAATCAGTCAATAATTATAATCATTTTTATACTTGAGTATTCGTTCAATAGGCCGTCAAATCTTTTCCCAACTCTAGTGATCATACCCTGCTCCTGCGACAGAGGACGGAACCCACTACACAGGTTTTTGTTGTGCCTTCTTTGAACGTCTTGCGCAAATTAATAGCCCATAATTATTCAGTTCATTTGCTTGGTCACGGGCACGTATATAGTTATGAAATCAATGAAAATTCCACAAGTGACATTTATATTGTCGTTGATTGAGATAATTGAAACAATGAACGGTGGGGCTACGTGACTTATTGTGTATTTCATGTTTGTCTTCCTATCTGCGTTATGTTAGTGACAATGAATTCGATAGAACGCAATTATAGAATTGTAAGAAACGGACAGGGTGACCAACATAGAGTTAATTCATGACATTTTAGTATGTGTTTCATAAACTGCACTACCAAAAAGTAGTACCTAGTAAAAGTAGTAAATACACAGACAAAACTATGCTCCAAAGGTGAGATAGTCTAGTTCATAGTCTAAAGCATAACAACTACCAACAAACGTGTAACTTTAAGCTTCTGGTCTACTATAAGTATATCACAATTATCATGAGTGATGGTCTAGAAACCCATAATCGCCAAACTTAGAACAATTAATCAGTCAAATACACAAGCCTGGTGTTGAGCTATTGCCGCTATACTCCTATAAATATTGATTGATAGTTAACCAAATGAATAATAAGCTATTGGTTAAGATTTAAAAGATGGATCCTGGAGATTTAGTAAAACCTTATGGCAACGAAACACCTACAATCACAGTAAGATGATTGAAAAACATGTTTAAAAAAATCAATTGCTAGGGAGGCAAGGCTAAAAGAATTCTGCAAGTATTGTTTCCTACTAGGTAACTTAATGTGTTGTAAGCTCAAGCGCATAGTTCCGTGATCGCTTCGTATATGAAACATGGTGGCGTACCACAGAACATCGAACATTCGGTACAGACTCCACGGCATTCAATATTGTGTCAACTTCTATTTCATAATTTATTTATTGCGTCGTAAGAGATATATTAGCGTTGCAAATGTTCGGGCGTCCGTCCGGCGAGTTTTGTATAAATCACGATATTTTGTTGAAATAACGCGAGGATTCGATCGGCATCTCTCGTTGTATGGAGGAAAATGTTCGGAGGCGATCGTAAATTTGTGCGGTTAAACAGCAGGATACCCGTATTGCGAACGGGACGACGGATAGAGCTGCGATGATTTATTGCAACACAGCAATGACAATGCTTCATATATACGCTGAGAACAATACGCGAGCTCGCGGCATTTCAATAGTGAAATGTCTGCGTGTTTTGTAACTATTTTGCGCATTTTGTTTTCTGTATAAAGCTTCGCTACTAGTATTAAAGGCGCATTTACACCACGAACTTGTTAATGCAATGCAACGTCTACTTAAGGCTCTTGTTCCTAGTTCTGTTGTAGGCACATCAATCCATTGTATTTATAAAACTAACTGTAATCATTAGTAAGACGGTGAAAATTTGACGATCTCGGTCTCTGAAGTTTTAGTATAATTCAATATGAGTAAGATTTCCATCTTGCGATGCCAGAGCCTCGGGTTCCAGTCAAGTTATGACCGATTTGCGTGTCGGCCACGATCGATCGGGCTGCAGCTGACACGTCGCAACTATAGTTTTAATGATTGCCCTGGTAATCCTGTATTACGAGTAGGTACCTATCTCCAGATAAAATATGTATATCTGTAAACTAATTTGCGTAGGGTTCTTTTTTGGATCCCTATTTAAAAATGGAACATATTATTTTCAAAATAGCGCTATAGTTATTTTGTTCAGTCCATTCTTAAAACGACTGATTCTAGAAAGAATGGTAGCAAGTTATGCTTGGCTGGTAAATTCCTACAAATGTGCATAAGCACTGACGCTACCAAAAGTACTAAACTGTGTGGTATAAAACATAGGGATCTCTAACCAACCAGTGCTAGTTACTAATGCTATTAATTTTTCAGCAAGATGCTCCTTCTGGAACAAAATTTCATGCACTCTAACATACCAAAATACTAACAAACTTTTAGCATAACTAACAAACTTTACGCGGTTGCCATTGCTTGCCATGTTATAGGTACAATAACTTCTTATATTGTGAATATTGGTAGAATCCGAATCCGAAGTTATCCGTCTACACAAGTCGAAGTTACACCTACGTGAACTGCTATTCAAACGAACATGTGAGAATGTGAACAATACGTCGGATCCGCCGCAATCCGTGATTTCACGAAAACAACACGAATAAATATTCCTTTTATTCCAATTTGTCAGCTTAGCCACTCTCAGCAGCGACTTATCTCCGTATTCAACGGTAAGCTCCCGCCAAAACAATACAGCAGTATCGTTAAAAAACGTGCTCGAATACGGCATTTATCATCGTTGATTAAATACCATTGTTTTGTATCGGCCGAGACGGGGTCCCCTCCATCGTGGTTCTTTTGCGTCCGTCGTCTCGCGTTGTGCTTGCATGGAGACAATAAGTCTGTTAAATTGGCCGCTCGACCATTTCGCTCGTAGCTACGTAATATTCCGTTTTGTTAGTTCAGATAAAAGTATATCAAATTTAAGTGCTCAGTGAAGAATGTCTAAGTGTTAACTCTCATAAATTATGAGGTGCACCAGAAATTATAGCATTAATTTCTAATAACTGACAGTAAAAGATGATTAGTGAAGAAGAAATAGCAAAGAAATTTCCTCAGCGTATCTGCGGTATGCTTTGTAAGCTGTAGCTTAAAATTAGATAATTTTTTTCCACACAATTATATATTTTTTCTACTGATTAATTTCTTCATCAATCATGAAGTATAAGTATGAGATATAATATAAGTATGAATATAAATCAATCTTATAGGCACACCATAGCCCCTTTTCGTAAACTTAAGTTTGGTGTTTATGAAAGATTACAGTTTGTATTCAAACTTGAAATAATTTATTTACGAAATTCGATCACAACATTAATAATAGTAATGGCCATCTATTTATGATTAACATAGTGCTGACTAACTGTCAATTTAGAAGACTACACATATAAATTTAAAATTCTTTTATTAAACTTAAAATCATAAATTCATATTTACACCTTATCTGACAAAACATTTCTTCTACAGCCGAGTTTTTAATGTTCATGAGATGTAAAAACTAACTCTACAAGTGAGTAATGTCTCAAACACGTGCCATGCCAGCACGTACACAGGTTTGCATCTAGATTCGAATGAATGGGTTCACTTCTCGAAACTAAGCGTATTTTTTGAGGAGATCCCCTCCCCACATCGTACGTGCTGATGTATCTTAGTCGGCGAAACTTCAATAGGACTTTCGGCAAATCAGTTGTTACACAGATGGACAGCGATCATTGTGAGAAGTTATTATGGTTGTATCATATGACGTTTTATGCTGTATAATGTTTAATATTCAGATTGTTCAGAACAAAAAACTGAGATCAATTTTGTTTTTTTTTTCGATCTGACATATATCACCAAGCACGGTCTGCCGAGAAATGTGCCGAGAAACGTTATCAATTGTTATTAACGTCATGTTTTTCCCGACTACGCTTTTTTGTTCCAATGACTGCGTCTATAGGTATATATTTTGGTCTGTGGTTTAATAAGATATTCATCGAATTGGAAGAGTTACATTTACTTACTTATGAGGATTATTCTGCTAAAATGAGGAAAAACCAGCCGCATATAGCTGTTTTGACCGCTAACTTTATGCCGTGTAACAATTAAAAACACAACTATTGTACCAAATAACGCACCATATAAGCTCTGCTCCTTCTTGAAATTTCTGCTTATTGTTGCTTGGTTTCTATCTTCTGCAATAAAGGTTACCTTTTTTAGTATACCTACTGTCCCATCCTTTTTATATTATAGGTTGTAGTTTTGTACAGAAGTTGAAACTAACTACGGGAAAAAGTACACACTGTCTACGTTTATTTTACGATCCAAAGTGTACTTAACTTGGTCAGGTGAGAATTGGATGTCGATATTGGGAAAGAACATTAGTACGTTTTACAATTAATATGTGGACACAGTGACACCGCCGAACACGAAAGGCCTAAATTTTAAGAAAAAATAATAACTAAATAATCTGTAAAGGGTTAAGGCCGAATCAATCCTAAAGATATATCATATCTTAATTCTTAACCATTTGTAGTTACATTAAGATAAGTATCCATTAATTAAATATAAATTAAATAAATCGAAGACTAACATATTGAGCGACTCGAAGAGCGCGCCTCAAATTTTTGCTTTTTATATGTATTTCATTTATAAATAATTCATACATTCATATCATGATTTAAAAATGAAAAACATTCATGTTCATTCATGTATCTTAACAACGAGAAGCTCGCATGCGCAAAACACTATCGAAACGCGATTCACAATAATAAATTGTTAGAAATAAATGACAGAATATGATATAAATTATGTGATATTGATACGATTCCATAATTAAAGTACAGATGGACGTCATGACACAGTTTAAATCACAAGTTACATTAGTTCATCTCGCCTCATATTAATTTTAATAAATTAATTACGAAATATGTACAAACGTTGCGGCCCGAACGCCATTCTTCGAGCACGTCACAAAAAGGAGAATGCTGCGATTAAAAATGTAGTTCAGACAAATACGATCGTGGCAGGAGAAAAACCGGAGTCGTTGAAGCGTCGTATTAACATGGTTAATTAATTTATTAATTAGCATCAATTAATCGTAATACTGCCGCGGAGCGGACCCTCGTTACGGCCCGATAGTTTTTCCGGCTAAGGTTGCTTTTTAAACGATAATTACCATAATGCTTCCTTATTATGAATCGCCGATTCTTTCAGCCGCCGACTCGGTTTTTGTGAAAATTTATTAACTAAACAACAAAAACGTCCTGCGACCGATAGGGCGAGTAGGCGGGTGTCTTTGATTTCTTGTACCATTTCTGCGAACCACGGTAGTAGGAAAGGAATAGGTCGGCGCGCGGTGGCGTCGCCGCATCGAGAAAGCGTCGCACTTTCTAATGTAATTCCGAATATTTGCGGATGATGGGTCGTCGTTCTACCGGCTCTGAAGTGGACGTTGATAAATAAACAGCTGTCAATAGATGTCCGAGCGGCGGCGAAATTCGAAAATCGGTTCGCGTTCATTAATAACCGGAATGAATTGTGCGTCGCGAGCGAGATGATGCGATACGCTACCTGTGTTTGTGATTAGCCTGTGTCCGACTGTCCGCTAACCGGTATATGATAATACAGACACATGTATAGGTACTCTAGTTTACAATTAGGCGTGTCATTTCTACCACTTCTACGAACAGAGCTCAGTTTCTGGCTAGTCTAGCTAAAACTAGACACTAAAAATAACTTGCAAAACAACATGATTTAGACAAATTTACAACTAAAGATATGAACATTCCTTCCATGATACCATCATTAAGTAGACAATTAACTGTAACTACAAGGATTGTATTTTCTACTTTCTAGTCTTGTCTTTGCTTTAAGTATTACACGAAAAAAGTACCTACCTATTATTTACGTAAAATCTTCTTAGATTGCAAAGTAAATCAGCCGATTTAATAATGTTAAACTCACAATTCTCGTCGTTAATTGCTTTGTAAAGTTAATGTGTGAGGACGAACGACGTCGCTAATTTTATGTACCAGTGAACGCGTTACGAGGGTCGCGAGCCTAATCTAAAAGCCGTCAATACCGTTATCTAGAATGGTGTCGGTAAACCAAGTATACGACCCATAAATGAGTCCACAGAATACCCGCTGAAACCCTAATCGCCGTACAGACATTCAAGAGGAAGAAATTGCCAATATTTATAACGTTAAACATAAAATACCACAATAAAACTTAATGGTACGCCGTGCAAAGTTTATGCTAATCGCCAATAAAAATTTAATAAAACAGCAGATTTGCTTGGAGTCCTGCTGTCGTTCCGTTACAATTATACAGGTAACTATTGCGCGTTGACCACAAAAATATTTATTAGGCGTTGACTCGTACCGAAAAATCTATATCTTCCTTACTTTTTTACCTTGGTACGCTAGTTTATGCACTCATCTAGTTACATATAGACCAAGTGATTATACGATCACAAATTTAAACCTATAAATTCAATTTAATATTGTAAAATTTTGCTCATATTTGAGTTCTTGAGATGCGCTGACTACTAACTACTAACCGACTAAGTTAGTTAAAAAGTTTTAATTTCATAATTAGTTTTAGGTAAGAGAAAGCTATTTTAATAAACAGAACTTACAGGCAAATAAACCTGTTTTAATTTTTAACAATGGAAAGAAATCCTGAAAAAATAATTACACTGGGGAAACTTGAAAAAACCTGATAAAAAAGAATCATAAATTTAGTAGGTACGATTACCAAATAAAAACGTAAATAACTGGTTATTAAAAGCGAAGTAGCAAAATACTGCTAGATTACTAGAAGTCATAATAGTAATACAATATACAAAGTTACTCATGCCTATTATAATTCAAACGATCAATGTCCCCGGAACAGCCGCGAACAATACTAAGATCGCAAAACGTTTGATAACAAACAAACCCTTACACAATACGAACAGAAACGACGCATACGACTTTTCTAATGGTCGCATTAATAAGCCGAAAAAAGTTTTGACATGAAGCATTCCTCAAATGTCAACCGGCCGGTTATTAGAATGGAATTTAATATGCCGATACGACCGAATGTGAGCTACCGGCGCGTATCAGATGCAGTAGCAATGTTCCCTATCACGGCCATTACTTTATCATCTCTTATCGATTCAAAGACTGAGGACTGGTGTCTCTGATATATCTGTCGATGCTTAAAAATGGTGGGTAGTTACGATGTTTTTATAGCGGGCCCAATCTGTAATCTCTTGCTGTAACTAGAGACAGAATTCGTGGTCGTCGTGTGAAAAAGACGTAGTCGTTACAGATGTCACAGGAGTTTAATGTTATTTGTGGTAGGAAGTGAATATTTATTAATTATAAACGTTTTGGCACCCTTCCGTCATTTTATTAACAATCAGTTGAAGTCTGAATAGTGTTCAAAAATTACCTTCAATGTTCTCTACATGCAGAGACCTCAAAATTCTCGGTACGTCAGTTCAAGATTTAAATTATAGGTACTGACTCCTTTTTTAAAGTAGATAAATCTTTATTTTTATAAATTTATAAAGAAAAACCAAAGTTTAAATGAATCTTACATAGGTACAAAATACACAGCTTTGGACACCTTAGTAGGGATTTTCCTTTCAAACAAAAGTTATAAAAGATTTGATGTTAACTCATGTCAACAGGCAATCATTAAAACATTTGTTTTGATCGTTCTGATGCTAATAGATTAATGAAAAGGTAGTTTTATGGGTGAGAAAGAGGCGGCGGGGGTTCTCACGGCGCTACTGGAGGTCTTATAGAGAAAATTTATTGATTAGGTCTCAGGGTTAAATATCTATAAAATCGAGCTGCTTTTAAAAAATCACAGATGCAAAATTATTAAACAACTTTAAGTACAGTAGATGTAGGTAGTCCTGCTTTAATATTTTTTTGTTTCTAGTAGGAATAAATTGATAGGGACCACAAACTCTGTAACTCATTAATTCTAACGTCTGTCTTATACCTATACTTAAGCAAAAATCAGAGTTCAAATCATTTACAGGAAGACACTGAAACCTTAATTTTAATCAGAATCGAATTATTTGGTATACTAGCGACTATAATAAATACAGTTGATAAGTAAATACATAGGTACGTGACCATTGTAATTTAAAACCTTTTTGCATCAATCAAGCATATCTTGAAGCAAAATAATTTGTAAAAGAAAGGATGATTAACATTTATAATCGTCTTATAATTGCTCCGTGCATCCAGTTAAACTGATAATAAATTGAAATGGTTAACAGTTCATTGTGACAAGTGACAACTTTTACTTTTAAATTGTTTGTCATGAAATTAAATAATTAATATCTGCTACGTAAACTTTCCACACGATCTATATTCAACTATCTAGATCGGATCCTTGTGTTTTAATTACTATTTACAAATTCTGAATTTATTACCTTTTTATGCGATTACCAAAAATGGTAACTTATCGTTCGTATGCTCTATCTCAACGAGACAATTATTAATATTGCGTTATTAAAAGGTGAGTTTACAGTTGAAGCCACCTACGTAAAGATGGAGTTCTTAGAATCGCTGAGCGAGGCATGGGTAACGAGCCTGGGTCGTACACCATCAGTCATGGCATTTCACTTATAATGATGTTAAAAATGTTACCTAACAGCCGTTCTTGTCCACCCATTGTACCACTGCTCAATACCCAAACAAAAAAAGAGTCGCTCTTAAAAAATGACTCCCAATTTATTTGAAGTATAAAAAGTTTCATTTCCCATAACACCGACCGCGGCTTGGGCGTTCTGTTTGTTTGCGTTCGAGCGCCATCCTTCTTTATACCTCTTCTTATTTTTTATTTGAACGGCTTTGACATTTGGGAGCCGGGTCACTTATTAAATTAGCCTTTGTATTTAAATGAACAATTGTAATTATGTATATGGGACTACCGGTTGCCACTCGAGATACAGCATGATGTACAGGTGTCATCTGAGATTGGAATCCTCTTTGTTTGTGGGTGGAGATTGGTGATAAGTTGATGGCTAGTAAACATGGGAAGGACGTCATTAAAATATGGATAGGCTATACTTTAATTGTAAGGACAAAAAGTCGTTAAGTTTGAGGAGTACCTAATTCTAGAACAGTCAAGACTCCAGTACTGCAATATCCCATTCAACGTATGAAAGATAAACGATAGTATAAAATAAGTAATGGTAGTTACGCTAATTATGCGGGTAGGTACCTACAAATAGTTAAAAAAAATCAAGAGTAATATACAGTTTAACTAAAACTGAATCTGTCAATAGTCACTCAGTTATGGTTATTGTGACATAAACGCCACATAAGTTTTTAATAGTGATTTTAAATTAATATAATGAAATTAAATTACCAGGAGTCCATAAAGGAGTAGATACATATCCCACCATACTCAGTAGCAAGTAATCCATACATCAGTAAAGTCCTGATAACATCAATCGTCGGTGGAATCCCGAATCGGGACGATCGGATACATTCCGATAATGTTGCGTAATGAGTGGAGTGATGAACCAGAGCGGTCCACTCAGCAGTGGCGAAGTGAGCTTAATTCGCGCCCGGT
>LGAG01000591.1:578976-593552 GCA_001278395.1 Lerema accius
CTTCACGTTGCAAATCTGGATGTCTAATGATCGAATAACCTTAGCTTAATAACTTAGCTTTATTATTTTTTAATTTAAATATAATGTCAGAGGCGGTCATTAGTACAGACCTAAAAAAAAGACAGCACGAGTTCCAAAAGATGGCAGCACCGTGGCAATGGCGTGAATAGCTAATTTCGTGCTACAACAAAACCTAGTTACACACTACATATTAGAGGGGTGCTGGATGAGGAGTTTAGTTACTATTCGGCCGTCGTAAAGATCAGTTACACGGTGCTTATTGTGTATTCGGCGTTTCTCTTTGCTCCATGACCCTTGTTATACGCCCACACTATTTACAGTACGCTAGTAATACTACCGCTCCCAACATTATAATGAACACTTCCAAACCAACTTATTTTTTTTAGTCTTTATAACTAGCTATACTTACACTGTCCTTCCGCAGCAATGATAGAGTCATCTGGCGGAGTGTTGCGCATGAGTATGTGTGCTGAGACGTACTCGGCTTGCAAACGCTGTGTGAACGCACCGATCCGCTCGTACTCTTGGCCACGATACACGAACTGTTTATTCTGTGAACATCATACCATAATTCACTATGATTGAATTATCAATATAATTAGTAATGTGAAATACGTTAAAGCGCCATCTATTCTATTGGAAAAGGAGTCTAATTTTAGCAACATCTAGGGAAAATACAAGATAACATCATTACGAGGAAAACTAAAACTGTGTAAGTGTCCACTTATTTTTTAAACTGTTTTCTATATCATGCACAAAATTAAGCTTTGGGTACAGTGTACCGTCAATCGTTCACATAATATTAACATAGTGATATACAAATATAGATATCTAAGTGAACCAACATACCCTAACAAACAGCGGACAGCCTTTTCCATAGAAGCCGACTCTGAAGTACTCGGGCTCCGGTCTGAGTTGTTCCAGTATGGAGTCGAGGAAGGTCGCGTGCGTCCGCAGACAGTGCGCCAGCCGCGCGTAGTCACATAGCTTCACTTCATATAGCGTTGCTAGCTCGCGGAGTAATGGGAGACCTTTCTCCCAGCACTGAAAAGTAAATTAAATTTTATTTACACATGGCTAAGTTTAGTCCGAGTTCGAGTTTTACGTAGTGCAATTGGTGGGATATAACGCGTTACGCAACATTGTTTTTTTTATTACTAGAAAAACTGGGGAATATAATCCTTGTAATTCAGTAAAATGCCAACCTTTTTAGGTAAAAAATTGTCATTTTTCTTAAGTAAATGTTTTATATATTTTCTGTAACATTGAGATGGTGTCGTTTATGTGTAGATCAGTGACAAACCTAAATGTCCTAAAAAACGTAGGCTGATCTGATTCTAGTGTTTTTCAGTATATTAACATCGTGTTCAAGTCGTACATACCTTCCCCCGGTCGAAATACTGCAGCACTTGGTTGTAGAGCGCCTCTTTCCGTTTCCACTCCATCACCTCGGGATGTTCAGGGTCTACTCCGAGCTGGTCGCTGTCCCAACTTAACGTCTCCGCGTACAACTGTCGACAAAGTTCAACGAATGTTACTATCGAGATAATGCCCAATGCTATCCATCGAACAATCAAATTTTATTATAAAAACCCAATGATTTTTATAGTAGTCCGTGAAGGCTACAAGTTTTGATACAATTTTAAGAATAATACTGGCACATATAAATTTAATAGTTCATAATAATTATGGTTATACTTTACATGACGAAGAAGTGCAGTTATTTTTTTATTTCAAGCAAAACTTACACAATAAGTTATGGTCAAATTTCGATCACAGAGCGGACTCTACTAAAACTAAAAAATATTATAAGATAGTAAGTAAAATATAATTTACCAGAAGTGTACAGCCGGCCTCCACAAAGTTGTCGCACGCTATATGCAAGTCGTGTAGCTTGTACACGTAGCGCAGATACATTTCTTTACGATCGATTTCATTTTTATAGAAATTCTGAAAAAAAACCCCTCTATCATATTACATTTTGCTATTCGACGATACAATTTATATTATTTCATTGCTAATACTTAAATTATATTTGTGCAACGCGGTTCAAACATTACAACAGTAAAACATACAGTCGTTTAAAACTCACTTTTATTATTGAAACAAAATTGGTCAATCACAAGCAAGTTACCATGCGCACATAAGCCTCAATCATAAACTGATATTAAGTAAACCATCTACCAAACTCATCCAAATTTTAATCCACTCTATTATCAAATTGGTCAGTCACCAGTAAGTTGACCGTCGCGGACATCCGTTTGTCTCGGTGTTCGGCGCCCTGCATGACCGCGCGGTAGTCAAGCAGCCGTTCCAGCAGTCTGGTCACGCAGCCTACAAACGCTGCTCCAGCTTCACGCCACCCCTCAGTTGAAACTCGTTCCATCAACCTTGAAGGTAAAAAAAATATCTTAATTTTATACACCTACACATATAAGATGTTACTGAATCGTTAAGAATTAAATAATAAAAATATAGGATTAATACAAACACGAAAAAATCTGACTGCTAAAAATGTCGACTCGAAAAACATCTTGCGCAATCGGATAAAATGTAATTGAAAAAAATACGCAAATAGCATGTAAGATATCAACAAATTCAGATACATATAAGGATACTTACACAGAGCTCAAATGCTCCCTGACCGCATGAAGCATGAACATTCAAAATTAAGATTATTGTTATGATCTAAAATATCAATTATATAAATCTTACCATATACCTACATAGAAACCTAATATTAAGCAGTAAACTCTTGTCACAGTAGAAAATTTGCTCGAAAAATTCCCGCACACTTATCTTAATGAAATATTATACAAAGTTACTAATTACAAAAATACCGCTCACATAGTACACAGTTACTTATAAAAAGCCAATTACGATACGTACCAACACATTACTTGAAGACGATAATATTAAAAAACACGAAGAAAATAATTAATTCGTACTCGGTACAAGTCTTTGATTCCATACTATAAAAAAAGTCCATAATAAAATAAAATGACGTCGCAGTAATCGGCACTATAACACTTTTAAAACTATTACAAGTGATAAAACGACTTAATGACTAGAAGGCTAATGACATTGTAGTCTGATATTGAAGCAAGTTGGTGAGGTAACTAAACTGAATGATAAATTATTTAATGTTGTATAAAACAAAATAATATAAGCGACCTTCAGAAAATTACTTCTACGCAATTATTTATTTATTCTGTGATTAAATTAATTATTGTTTCTTTAGTAATTATAAATATATTTTTTACTATATTTTTGCATGAGATATTACTAGAGCCTATTTCGGCCTACTAAATGTAATGGGGTCTCTATTCATTAATTGAGGAGGCATAGAACTTGCTTCACCATCCTGCTTCTTTGTATTTTAGTGGAGAATTAGCTATATTATATACATTCATAGCTAACAACTGTTATGTCTGACCCTACCACTTTTACATGGTAAGTTAGACTACGTTTTATGGCAACAAAAGGTTTTTCATAGTAACACGTTGACCTAATGATTGCTTAACCAGCTTGTCAAACTTCCTTAGTCTATCAAACAATATCATCTTGTGGGGCTTTGTTTGACGAGTACAACAACTAAAGTTACGTTGGTAATTGGTCAATTTCAAGCATCATTATAACAGTCGCAGAATGTCAAATAATCACCTCTAGCTATCAATATATCAGTTAATAAAGTATAGTACTTACACAGTATCAAACAGTCGTCTATAATGGTCGTCGGCCTTATTATCAGCCACTAGTGAGTCTAGTTTGTCGACCAGGGCCGCCTCGGTCCGTCTAGCCGAGCCGGTGGCTGCTCTCTCGGCTGCCATTAGAGCTACGAGTGCTCCTAATGCCGCACGACGGAGTTCACCTACTAGAGTTATCTCTAGTAACGCGCCTACTGCACCGCCGATTAATTGTAGCTGTGCCGCACCTATAAAAGTATAAGAATAGTAATTGGTTTCGGTGCTCTATAAATATGTCAGGTAGTGACGTCACGCCTAACTTGAATTACGTTAAAAAAAATTGTACATCTTTGCTAACAAACAATTAACAATACAACAAAATTATCGGTTAGAACAGTTATAGAACAGGACAGACAACATGTTAATACTATTCATAAAATCAACTATTTACTTGATATCTATCAACTCCAGTCCGATTCTAGTAATTTTAAAGCATGGAAAGGGGATCGAACATTTTTGTATGGAGCCTGGCTTAGTGTCCGGCCGCCATTTTGTTTTTTCTTCAAAATGGCGACGCACGATAATTCCTATATATATTGATAGAGGATACTTATACGTGCAAAAAAGTATAAGGGTTAACATATCCTAAAATGTCACGTTACGGAGTTATTTCCAAAAAAAACGGTCAGTTTTGTTCTAACCGCAGTCATTGCTCTGATTGACGAATAATTTACGGTGACTGATGATTGCATGAAGATGATTGACATTTATTTATGTACCTACTAGCTGACCCGGCAGACATCGTTCTGCAACATATTTTTAAATATGCCGCCCGCAACTTTGCCTGCGTGGATTTCGGGCTTCAAAAATAGAGGAGCTTCTCAATTCGTTGAGATCATATTATTATGTTCCTTGGTGTAGATGTTTACACGTACACGTGCGCGCGGGACGCGGGAATCCAAATTCTTCTGCAGCCACACACTAGTGTTGGCCCAGCTCCTACTTAATTTGTGAGGACACGACATCGCTCCTCCTAAGCTGTACACTCGAAGAGCGTGTGTTGCGCCGTGTCCTCCCCGCAGTGGTGGCACCGAGCGAATAAACATAAACATGTTTATTTTATTTTGCTACTTAAGATAAATATTCGGTGAATAAAGTTGGTTAACGTTTTTGAATTATCACATTGCTACACCATTGTGAGTGTTGATTGTAAATAATAATTTTTCATTAATATAATAAATATACGTAGGTACATGTATTTTATTATTTGTTGACAAGTTAAATCTTGATTGAAACTACCTACGGCGTTGTGCGTAGAAGCTTTCAAGACGTTGTTTCTACAAGGTAATTATAGTACTTACCATCGATCTTTTATTGCAAATAACTCTGTAACGAGACACTTTAGGATATGATGTACCTTATATTTTTTTGTTCGTATAAGTGTCCCCTATCAATATTTGTAGGAATTATCGTGCGACGCGATTTTGAAAAAAAAAAACAAAATGTCGGCCGGACACTAAGCCACAAAGGTTCAAACCCCTTTGAACTTTACATCATGTTTTTTACAGTTCAAATTTAAACAGAAAAGTTGACCTCATGGTCTCGAGACACATTTATTACTAGTATGCACAAAATTCAATACAATGATTTATGTAGGTATCAACGATACACTTATGCACGTAAATTTTTTTAATGCATTATTAATTGTTAAATTGTCTACGTGTCTGACTCGAATTCAGACCGTTAAATTGTATGTGTATGGGACTCGAATTCGGATCATTTTCAGTGGTTTAAAATACATATCACCACCAATTATCTTCTATCCTTACCGAGTCTACTCCAAACAGCCAACACCTGTAGTCCGGCGGCGGCCCTCATCCGCGGGCGGTCCGGTCCGCGGCCCGACCAGCGCTCCGGCTGCAGCGCCGATGACGTCACCAACGCCACGCCCAACTCCATGTAGCCCGACCACAGCTGGACAAGGGATAGGTTTATATAAGTCAGTTATAAGTATGGTACTTGCTAAACTATAGGTCGAGATATTATTGTTGTATTAATGAATTTTTTGGCAATAATTAATATCTGCGACTTATAAACGGCTACCTCTACGCTACGGTATACAATATCATAGTACAAAAAGGGAATTTTTAAATGAAGCATTTCACAAAAAGTTGAAGTTAAGAAATATGTTAAGACTATGATTCCGGTAGCTTAGACACACACATAACCGTGTAAATAGCTTCATTACATTCAATGGAAATTACTAGAAACTCATACCGGCACTGCGGTGGAAAGATAAGAGTATTTTATTATACAATCATACCTGTGAATCAAACTGTGGAGGCTCATCACCCAAGAATCTTTCAAGCAAAGGTTTCGCCAAGTCCTGGAGAGCCGACAGAAGAACCTTGCAACTTTGTACTCTCAATACCATCCAGTCTGAAGGAAATACCTGAAATATTGATTGAATAAGTAAATAATCATTTGTTTAGACGTAATTAATAGATGTAAATTATAAATATTGCACTAGATACTGTAAGTTTGAAAATAAAATAAGAATAATATTTAACAAAAATGTGCTAAATATATTGAGTGGTAATTTTAATATTTATTTGCATAAATAAAATGATGTAACCAATCATAAACTTCGAAAAACTACTGCGTTAATTGAATCTCCTTACTATTCCGCATAGATAAATAAATATAACATTATTAAAAAATGCTCACATCTTGTTCAATGAGATGTCGAAACACCAAGAAGGCTCGCATGAGGAAATCCTTCAGAGGTTTCCGGTCGTGTGGATGCGGCGCTAGATGGCTCCACAGTCGTTGGTAATGCGCCGGCTTCAGTAACTCCATACAGCCGAGTAGACCGGCCACCATTGAGCCCTAGAAAAACAAACACTGTTTGACACTTTCAGAATATTATTACGAAATCGCTTATTATGTTCGTATACCTCGTTTTTGTCGTCGTGACTTAAAAGGTAAACACAATCTTGGCACAACTTTTATTTATTTCATTAATTAAAAAAAAATATTTAGAAGTATACAGAAATTTATTTTAACATAAAATTATTGTTTATTCTTTAATTTTTTTTTGTGTCTGTCTTATTTTTAAATCGATAATTAGATAAAAAAGTCAATGTAAGATTGTTTACCTTTTATATCACGACGAAAAAAACGATGTATAGGTTAGGTTAGGTTAGAATTCCTTTTAGAATTTATTTCCTGAAGTTCTTTAGCATAACAGATTTAAAATAAAAAGATTAGCATTGAAACGGTTTGCGAAAGTAAAATTATATTCACTCTGTAAATAATAGAAAATTTTAAATTCAAAATAAAACAGGTTCAAAATAAATTTTGGGTGTCGGATGTAAGACCCATACTATAGACATGTTTTATGGCGTTTTTATTTTTATGGCCAAGCGGGAACTTGGCAACCCTGCTTGGGACAGTAAACATCTTTCCTAATTGACCACTCTTGCAGTCATACAGGTTGTAACTGACCAGTACGGGCGAGTTTCCTCCAATGAGATGCAGCACGGTCTCTACAAGCACGTCTAACGTGTTCAGACAGAGCACGTCCACGTCTGGGTCGAGGTCGTCGTCGCGTTCGTCCGGCGTCCACAGCAGCGTTACTAGTTCTCCCAACATCTCCGCACATTGTGATAGCTCGTCGCGACGTGCTAAGTGTACTCGGAGGTGGTGACATGCTGTTGTCAGTACTATGTTGCGGGCCTCTGTAAAGACAATAATGTAATGGATTTAAGAAAAAAAAAACTCTGCTAAATAATAAGTATGCAGAAAGGTTTTTTATAATTAAATTTTTTCGAGTGATTTTCATTTTCGTACACTCTACACTATAGTCTTTGTTTGTCGGATTTAAAAATTGATGTGTCATTAAATTCGTTTCCATTGCTGGAGTGACATAGGCTATATAATTTATGTTAACCTCCCAATTCTAACAATAGGGTTATTTTAAATTACAAACTACTAGTACATCGTTAATTTTATTTGTAACACACGAATATCAGTTGATCTTAAGGGTGTAGACTAACCAGGGTCCTGTCCGAGTGGTCCTTTCAGTATTTCCTGGGCGGCTGCTAGTCTTGCCTTGGCCAGCGCTGGTGGGGCATTAGCAGCTGGCGCGTCCAACATGGACGCCGTGACTCGCGCCGCTTCCACCGGCCCTAGAGCTGAAGCGACCTCCTTGGCCACGCTGGCCCAGGATGTCATTAACGCTACCTGCAATATATTGGCAAGTAAGCGACTTTGCAGTATGCAAAACGCGGTATTAAAGTATTCTACAGCAACCCACTGGACGTTAGGAGGCATTCAAGTACTACGTAACGCAATTTGGGTAACGGGGGATCCTGTAACATAATTATGATACGTTACATAGGTGAGAGAGAGGGATCAAGCAATACGTTACGTAACATTTGTATTTTTTATTAAAAAAAACTTAAGTTAGCAAATTCACAACTTTTGTACTTAAAAATGGTCATTTGGGTGTTACGTAACGTTTTGAGAGACGGAGGCAGAGTATGAAACAACGTTACGGCTCGTTACACGGAGGGGTCATACCTGCGCGGGCGCCAAATGCTCTCTATGCGGGTGTTGCGCAAGCGCCTTGAGCGCGTGCAGGGCGGCTCTGACGTCACGGCGGAACGAGTCCTCGTACTGTCCGCCGGTGGCGCGCGCGAACAGTCTCCGCGAGCGCACGGCCAGCCGGAACACCGCGCCCAGCGACCGCAGACACTTGCGGATCGGCTCCTGACCTTCTGCACCCGCCGCCCACTCCGCGCAGTGTTGGACAGATGATAGAAGACCCCTGACAGATACATTTTTGATAGGATTAAAAAAAAACTTATATTATAGTCAATCAGGTAAAAAAAAATGGGATCGAAATGTTATTCGTATATACTCGTCTTAAAAAGTAGTTTTGTATAAGTCATTATGACTGACGTAAGAATGATTGGGTTTACGTCTTGCAATCTCAATTTATTAATGTTATAAAATGTTTTTTTTTTTAATTTACTTTAATAATAATATGATAATATTAAATACTTTAATACAAAACAATTTATCTATATTTGTGACATTAATAAAACAATAAAGTCAAGTTGCTGAAAGGAACTTCATTTAAAAAATTAAACACACAACACATACTTGTAAACGAGCGCAGCGGAGAAATGCTCCTCGATGTAAACATCCAACACTGGTCTGAAGTGTTGAAAGCGGCTTTCATCGAGCAGACTGCATATAGACACCAACACCAGGAACACTGTGCCAGAATGTGGAGTGCTGGAAACATAACGAATATTCTAGAATTTTTGACTGATTGTTCCGATTCTTCTTTGTTACGATGTCCACGAGAAGAAGAGTGGTTATTGGTCAAAGAATATTATCAATCAATATCTATAAAGTATTAAAGACTTCCTAAATTAATTGAACGCTACACACGCACAGCCCCATTATTAGGGTTCCGTAAGTCATGGGTGTCTTGACGACACCAATAGACGAACATACACTCAGACCGAGAGCAAAAATAAATTCGCACGCACCCACATAACATTAGCAATACATTAGTTAAGTAAATCTATTGGCTATTGGCGTGAAGACATACGAATAATAATATGAAAAACCCTCACCTATTTCCATCTTCCGTGGAAAACAAAGCGAACAGAGCATCGAGCACATCCCTCAGGAACTTGATAAGTTCCTCGCAACTGAGACCATCACCCAACCGCAGTACTCTTAGTAATGTCTCTTGCACCTTCTCCGGCTGAGCGCGCCACTGTAGTAAGGCTAGCAGGTCCTCTGAAACAAGTATACAAATAGATTACAATACAGAACCTGTACGATTTACTAGGGACCCAAAATTTAAAATACAATATAATACAAAACAATTATGTACGATTTATTACATATTATCACTCCATCACATACAGATTAGGACCCAAAATGTAAGTGGCTACTATATGCGTCTATTCACACAATGTGTTTTAGAGAGATGTCAATATACAAAGTTGGACCCACTAGGTTATGTTATGCAAACAACTCGATATTTCAAGGGACTATCTTAGCATTTACCAAAATTACACGAAAATGTAACGTCAGGAGTACATAATGAGACAAACAACGTAATGAATAAGATAGTAAATATGTGACAACACGTCAGCCCGGTCTTAGTAAATAAATAAACGTACGTGTCAAGTAATCATACCATTTTGCGTGAGTTTAGTAGAACATAACAGCGTGCTGATGGTGCAGTTTTCTTTGGAGCTCCGTTGAAAGGAGGGAATGACGCCGTTGGTGCCGGCGCGCACTGTGTCGTTCGCACACGATGGCAGCGACAGGTAACTCGCTGACAGTAACCTGTACAAATACATACATACTCGTACATACATTCATTACAATATTTTAATCATACTACATACAAACAATACATATTTTGACCAAGGATTAGGGAGCTGTTAGAGTATTACGAACCGCAATTTTTGTAGATTTTTGATCTCCCCCCTTTCCTAAACGTTACGTAACACCCCACTGAACATTTCTACCTAAACATGTTGCTATTTTGTCGAGTTAGAAATGTTCCCTAGTTTGTTTAGTAATAAAAAAAACAATGTTACGTAAATCATTGTTCGACACATTATCCCACCTATGTTACGCTTCATAACATTTTACAAGAGCCTCCTCCCCCTGTTACGTAATACTTGAACAACCCCTTAGTCCGTATACTTTTAGTCTATTTACTACTTAAAGTTGAAAACTTACTTGGAAGGATCATCACACTTATAAACGTATAGTTCGTGAGCGCCATCTCTCAGTGTAGCTCCACTCGCCTCCATCAGGCGAGCGAACGCGAATCCAAACAGTTTTCTCTCGTTCTTATCTCTCGCTGAAATAACAAGTAGATAATTTAAAGCCCTTTTATTCTGTTTATCCGAATATTAAGAAAAAACCTAAAATTCTATTTTGGTAAGTACGAGTTTGCTTATGAGACCAAAAGGTATATCTGAATTTAAAAAAAATACCAGACACGCCCCCCCCTTCAACTTTTAAACGGCTGAATCGATTTTCATAAAATTACTCGCTAATAAGTCACCTTCACTATAAAAAAAAAACTAAATTGAAATCGCTTCATCCGTTCGGAAGCTACGGTACCACAGACAGACACACCCTCAGTCACGTCAAACTTATAACACCCCTCTTTCTGCGTCGAGGGTTGACAAGGCACACTCACTAGAGCAGTGTCTGAACTCGAGCCGCACGTGCGCATGCGTGAACGTGTCGAGCGGCACGGTGAGCCGCAGCTGCTCGCCCCACGCCGGGCTGTTGTTGTGGTACAGCACCAGCGACTCGTACGACGTCGACCCGGCGCCGCTCGCGCCCCACACGCACTCCTGGATAGACAGTGTTACAATTTTGATTGAGGCTTTGAGGCTTGGGGTTTGAGGCTTGAGACTCAGGCTGTGGTAACGCTAGCGCTTAGCTTGTTGCGTTAACGATTAGATCAAAACAGTATCTACATGTTATAACTGAGGCTAGAGGATTTTTAATTTTTTAGGCGATGACCACGCTAGCGCGAACCGCCTTGTCTACGATTAACATGTAATATAAATATTATTTTTTAAACCCTAGACAATCATAGTCCCATAATAGGATTCCCTAAGTTAAGTGTATTATGGAATTTATAAATTAACGTAACACAATCTACAACTTACACTAATAACCTGTCCAGTATGATCATGCACGTTGACTGTAGCGAGTACATTTTTAGCCGTACTTTTCCCTCCTCTCTCAAACTCGGCCCTCTCGAGAGTGAGATAGAGGTCGTTGCGAACGTCACCGGGCATGATGATATCGGGGAATCCCCGCTTGGCCGTCACGGTAGCCCCCGACGCCACCGCCTCCGTTATGCTGCCCGAGCTTGTTAATAGACGAAGGGCTACTACTATGCCTGAAAAAAAAAAAAATTAAATGCTGGTATCTATATTAATATTATTTTATCTTGCTATATTGGCAGGCACTGTTCTGCTATTTTTTATAAGGAAATTTTGCTTACAAATAAAAGTTAAACTATTTAAAAACTACCGAACGCACACACCCAGACCAATCATTATTATAAAATTAATCACTAAATCTTTGCTTCGTTTGGAACCCTTCGAACGACAGTCGGTATGAAGGTCGTCATTGACTATTTTATTATTGAAGTTACTACTGTTAATGAAAACTTACCATAATTGGGTTGTCCTGGTAAAATGTTGCATTTGTTGGTTTGCTTCCGAATTAACATGTCGTGTAATTGGTGGAAATCTTTTTCTTCGCATTGATAGACCTAAAATACAATAATTGTAATTATAACATTACATCACCATAACTAAAAGTCCTGGTTATTAAAGAGACGTATAATTGTTTGAGCTACAAATTTTTATATGTAAGCTGGTTATAACCATGTTGATAGAAATGAACTTAGCAGTCAAAGACGGACAATACGTGTATTTTCAAAATGTACCTAATATAATATTAGTAATTTCAATAAATTATAATATTAGTAATTTCCAATCATTCCATGTGACGTGTAGGTAATTCTAAAATAAGCCCTAGTAGAGCAACCGAATTAGGTATCTCTTAATTTAGTTATTAAATCCTCCAATAAATCTCATGAAGCATCGAGTATCTATACCTACTTTGAAATATCTAAATGCTAACAAGGGACCACTGTTGTAGGTACTAGAAGTCACAAACATCTAATGTGATTAATATCTGCTTACTATAGCATAAACCAACGAACAATAGACGTTTTGTAAACAATGCATTATGCAATACAAATATCACAAACAGATTGACCGTGCAATATTCTTGCACCGAGCATTTGTAGAATAAACAATTTAGACTCCATACCAGAGAGGCTACGTGCCTATTATCACGAAAACAAAACAAAATGAAATGACGCGTGTTTATATTGGATACTAAGCACAATATAATAATATTCTACTATTAGTCAGGTTGAATTTGTCCATTCGGCATACCTACTGAGACTTCTTATATTATTTTGAAATTAAGCCTAGCACTTAGACTTGCTATCATTGAATAAAATGCCATAATAGATATGTACCACAGTACAGTAAAAAGAGCAGAAAACAGAGGGAAGAGTAAAAACTAAAATATAAAAAAAAACTATCAAAAAAAACAGGAAGCTTTCTATCTTATTTTTCACTTTTTTTTAGTCAACGCTAGCATGAAATAAGTTTCCATCACGTCTGTTCGATCAGCTATTAACATACAAAAATAATCTTTACGACTTAGGTAATAAGGTACCTTAAACGTATACTCCTTCTCAGCGGGCTGTTGTCCAGTCTGTCGTAGGAAGTCTGTCAGTGAGAGGACGCCGGCTCCTAGCGGTCGCCTAGCAACCGGTCCCCTCCGTTCCCCGGTCCCGCTGTTACTACTGCCGGCGCCCGACCATCGACCAACTCTGACCACCCACGCTACCAGCCATAGTTCCCGGGATAGATCCGTCGTTGACAGATCCTGGAATGGAAACATTAAGTGGTAATTTGAACCCCCTCCCGGCTTTAACGACGTCATTCGTCACATCTTCATTATTTAGTTTTCTTTTAATTTAATGTAGGTAGGTACCTATTTTAAAATATTAAACCATATTATCAACATAATATTTAGCTACACGATTTACGCTATATTGTTTGAAGGCAGTCACGTACTATGTAGGTGCGTACGCACTATTATTTAGGTTACGTGCTAAGTTGAATGGCAGCAATACGTCATCAACTAAAATGGGTTTTATCCAAAAAGCTGAATGGGTCGACTATAGCAAATATGAACGTAGCATTATTGAGGAAAACCATTTTTGAGTCTACGGTAACACACAGACAACAATTAATCAAGTTTACCTACATAGTTACAAATTGTAGGGGTTTTTGTAAGCTCGTCAACGCATCCAATTATAGTACAGACATAAGATAATTTTATTACCTCCTACATTTGGATTAAAATAAGCAGGTATACACAATGAATAATAAGGATTGAATCATCGATGCTCCATTTTCCGTTAATAAGCATTAAAACGCACGCATGGTCACGTTTCGTTTTACGCAAACACGTTATAAAATTGCACTACTTAATACCTACTCCACATCTAAAAAATCTCGTGTACTAATCACTAACTAAGCTATCACTTACCGCAAACAGCGTACTATTCGCATGCAACCGATCGACGTAGTTAGAGAAGCCATCTCTAGCTATTCGCACTCGAAATCTTTCCGACAAGGGTTGCGCTCGTCTGGCATCATGTAACCATAGTAATAGTTCTGCCTCGTCTCCACCAGCCGTGTGACCAAAATCCCGCATACTGCACATTAGGTAGTGTGACTGGGCAGTAGTCGACGGTGTATTTGAGCTGTTTGTGAGGGTGCCGGAGTTGAAACTGCTCCCTGACCCACCGGCGCGACGTAGTGTGCCTCGACACTGGTGACAAGAGACCACAATATTAAAATATCATTCTTCATTGATACGTTTAAAAGAAAGACTTGATCAAAAGATATGTAGCACACAGGCGTTGTTCATATTTTAGCAAATAAATATACGTAAAGTATAAGTAAATATGAAATTAATACAAAGCGCTTGAAATAAACGAAATGCAACATTTTGAGCGCATGTACAGGCATAAGGTTACCAATGACAGTTAGTACATGGAGTAACTATAGATATTAATTGCAATGTTATTAGATCACAAATTAATGTGTCACAAATCAAAACAAAGCTGATAAACGATGATTCAGCGGCCTTGCAACGTCGGTAAAGGAAATCCCTTCAACAGAAATCCAACTAGGTATATAGTAG
>LGAG01000591.1:608445-622996 GCA_001278395.1 Lerema accius
GTCGGTCGACGACCCGCCGCATGCCCTGCGCCGGCGCACCATTCGCCTTCGTCGCGGTCGGAGCCGATCTTAACACGATTACGAGATTGTTAGCAAATTTCATGAAAAATTTACATTTGTTTATTACCTTGTTTGACCACTAACATTTTTAAATCAATACACCTTACCCGTGAACGTGCTATGAATGGATGCGTTTGTATTTATTGCATTCAGATCGGGTTGGCAAAACATTAGTTTAATAAACTATGAATAGGAAAAACATAACTATATTAATATTTTTTTATAATGTATGTTTTTATTTTATACCTGGCATAAGAAAATTTCGAAATATTCATTATTGCATCATCGAGAAATGATCTATTCATTTATGCGTGTTTCAAACGACCTAAATAAATTATCATCTGGCCAGACGACACCGCGCAGGAACGGGATCAAGAAGACGTCAAGGTTGTATCCATTTGCGACAAATTACCTCCTAGGACTGTTGTTATACAGGCCAGCATGAGGACATTTTCTATTCACTTCGCTAAGGAATGAAAGAACTCTAATAAAACAACTCTTAACTAGTCGAAATATCAATAGATAGTCGGAGTTAATATCCTGCGTCTACACGTGAACTGGTCAAAGCGTGAAGAAAAAATATTAGTTTATAAAAAGCGATGGACCCGACTGTCTAATGTGAGGCGTGGGCGAGAGGTAGCCGCCGCATCTTTAAATGATGTGTGAGGTCATTGATTGAGAAGACATAGCGTTACCACATAATGTTGTCTATTATAAACAGTTTATATTCACACATAACGGTTTATCAGCTTTGAAATATTTCCAATACCTACCAAATTAGGAAGCATTCTTATTTGACGTGACTGTAGCTATCAATAAAATTGTAACGGGAGTAAACATTGGTATCAAAACAAATATAGATACAGCCGGGACAGATGTAACACATATTGATAGAATCAAAATTGAGCGCCTTAAAGTTACCGTTTATGTTCTAATTTGGTATGGGAAACGCATGGCACTTGTTACGACGCTCCTTTAGACGAACGCGATTTATTTATAGTGGCCCCTGACTATTGTGTTTGTGTCTACTGTTTAGATTTATAGAAGTTCTGAAATAAAACAGAGAGGACCGAGATTCCACGGTGCTCTTCTTACTTTGTATTTAAATATCCTTTATTTTTTGTTTCAGACGTAGTAAAAAGAAGTTAACTCAAGATGGCGGTGTTTGGTTTGGCCTCCGCTGTTGCGGGCTTCGTGAAAGTCCGATACCTAATCGACAAAGCTGTCATCGACAACATGGTTTTTCGAATGCATTATCGAATCACAGCTGCGATAATGTTCCTGTGTTGCATCCTCGTCACTGCTAATAATCTCATTGGTGAGTACACTTCAATCTGTTATCAAAGTATTAATTAGCTACGTATTTTAACTTTGAATAACCGGCTCATACTCGTACTTTAAATGTACACTAAATTGTTATGAGCTTTACATTTAACAAGAGTAAACCCGTTTAGACTGCGATTTAACCGCATTTAAAGTTGTGAAAGTACTCGAATATTTTAAGAATATTGTTAAATGGGTAGAGTAAAAGAAGTGAAAGCCATTTTAATATGCGCTTACTAATTAAAAGATACTGGTATTGTACACTATTGACCATAACCCATTGGCACATTAACCGAGGACCGTATGACCTAAACATACGTGGAAGTAACTGTACCCTCTGACGATTTAGTAAACTACCGTAAAGTTACGTGAGTCATTTTCAGTTCATTGTTCAGTGATGTAAAAATACTACCTAAAGTATCAGACACAATTGAGACGTCATGATCAAATTGGTTGTTCACACAAATACTGAGGCGTGGACGTACGTGATAAGGTTTAAGCCATTGATACGGATCGGAGCAATCACCTTATTGCACCTATTACGACAGATTTTGACCTGCTTCGAATTACAAGTGCTAAATTGAGAGTTGTCGCGAAGGACAAGACGAAATTAAATACAGACATTATCGATTTACAATCTACTGCTAGTGAAAGAACTATTTTATGACCAAATTTAATATTTTGGTGTTTATTTTCAATGATATTATCATCCGCTAAAAATAATTTCAGATATTTTTTAACTTGCAATTATATAAATTATGTGTAGTCAAAAACCGGTTATCGGCCAATAGTTTATAATTTGAAATTCACTACTTTTTTTGCAGTAAAATCATTAATATCATTTATCCAAGCTTGCTAGTACGTCCATTTATCAAAATACAGGATGAATTAGTACTGACCAAATGTGGGTTAGGTAATGCTAATTGAGTAATGACTGTAATTAATATCTTGATTAGGTCCAGGCCTTTGTAGTATCGAATTAACCTCAAAACAAATTACTAGCAGTGGCATACTAACAATATAATATAACAATGTTATAACAAGTTTTTTAGACAACTTGGAATATACCAGTGCTACTTACTACCCTTCTTTTAAAATACGTAAAAGAACGTTAGTTTGCTCATAGTCCCTCATTAACCGATTGCTAATCAAATATTAATTTCCGTTAATAGTTGTCGTAAGCTAAAGTAATTAATATCTTTGTCCTGCATTCAATATCAATTATTATGGCCAGTAGGTATTGATACGATGTGCAGGTGTGCCTCACACATCTGCACTTCAATTGCGTAGCTGGTTAAGGTCTGGTCTTATATTACTTTGAACCTTCGCAATAACTACTCTATATCTCGACTGGTTGCTATGTTATGCTTCGTAACATTAAAAATTGCTAAAGCCTCTATGTCTGAACGATTTTTATGAAGAATATCTGTATTTTCCAAAATTATTTTGACAACAATAAATCACACAAGTAAAAAAATGAATTTAGATAAACCACTGCTCAAATAGACAAATCCTCAAACAGCTTCTTATTAACCAGAATCCAAAAATATATTTTTTTTTCATCATCGTTAAAAAAATCTATAAGTTTGGCAATTATTTCCTGAATACCGAATTCGCTAAGTACTTGCGATCTCAGTCACGTACTACATTTTTTCTCCAGTCAAAATTGATCTCAAGTAGCCAAGTGCCGCTTGATGTTGACGAGCAAAAAACTAATGAGTCTCAAGAAAACTACCATTAAACGGTAGCGTCTTTTAGTTTAAAAAGAGCCCGTGTCAATTCACTACCTCATCTATCTTAGTACAGTTTTTATAAAATTTTCTTTTCTTTCTGTGTCCGCTAAACAATTTTTACTGTCGCCATCAAAAATACTTATTGATCTTTTTGCAAATTTAATAATTAAATTGAAAATAATATTTTTGGGAATTACTAGAAATATACTAATTAGTTTCAATAAGGCAGTCATTATCGTAAGTAAATTGAGTCCATTTGCAACAACCTAATTAATGCTAATTACCTATAGGTATTATTATTTTTTTATATCCCAAGTCATAATTGCGTGGAATTGCGTAACATAACTTCGAAAGCACTTAAAGATAACAATTTATAGAAAGATTCTTTATTTGAATTTTTGTAAATAACATTTAGTAGCAAGACCGTTAAAAGATAGAAAAGCAGACGTTATTTAAAATTGTTCGTTAATCCGAGACCCTATTCGTTGAAGTGTCTCGAAGCGCTCGTCGTACATGCTCATCTCATTTAACGAACAGTCAAGTGGACTAAAACGACTTACCAGAGACTTGTATCTGCGTTGTACAATGTTTATGATCGCGTTATCGCGTGCCCCTCATTTGTGTTACAGACGTAAACAATGCTTAATCATCCTTTACGAACTAAGGAAATTCCTCTATTTACTTCCCTTGTCTACAGCCAGGTACCTTTCTTTTCATCATCTTTTTAGTAACTTCTACCTGTTTCTAGTTTTTCTGTCTTACTTAAAAACTGCTTTTAAAGCTTTTGTTTTTTTTGGGTCTTTGTACGATTAGTTTCAATTCTTTTGCGCTCAAACTCGCCAAAATTGTAACTCTAGTTTTTCGGCGTCTGCAATAATGCTTTCTTTTCTTTCCAGCTTCCAATTTATTTTAGCTGTACTTTCTAAAATAATCGATTTAAAAACCGATATAATTATAGCAATCTGGAAAGTGCAGTAAGTAGAATTCTTGATTCGTCGTCTTTCAAGCGGACCTACGTAATTACAGTTGTACTTATTTTATCAAGTACCTATGTATAAATAACTTGTGTTCTGCGAGTTGCAATTACGTCTAATTAGTGTGATAATTGCTATCAAGACGTTATAGTACTACTTCGTGTATTAGACAAAGACGTTCTTTATTAATAAGTGAATTACGTTGTACTTGGCCCTTGATTACTAATGTTGAAAGAATCGATAGAACTAATTTAATTGACTATGATTGAAGTAGGTATATCTTTGTAATTTGATCATACGTTGATAATTTTGAACCGAAAGACCCTCGCCTTCTATCCTCAAATCATATTCCACCCACAGCAAGCAATTATGACACAAATAACTAACGGGCGAATTGTGTCATTAGGTTCAATATCTAGTGTACCATATGGCCATTTGACATGATAGATTAAAGTGTTTCCTAAGATTAAACTGTTGATGGCGAGGACGGGATATCGCATATCTGCTCTATGAAACAAACGATGCATATTAGATACCACCTACTACCGTGTTACATAACAATTGTTACCATCTCAGCAACTTCTTATATTATGTATGCGAATTACGTAAGATTTTCTTTGAATTATTTTTCTTATAAAAATGACATACCTAAGAGTTGTATCGTAACGTAACGCTAGCCATAGATGGACCGATTCAATTTGTTCATGTATAGCAGTCGGACCTTGAGGTCTTACACCAGTCCGTTTATGGCTAGCCTAAAATATCCTTTTACCTGCAGGCCTATTGTCATAGTCGTTTTTCATTAATAGTCAAAAATGACTATGTTTAAATGTGATAGAAAGTAGTCATCAGTACCTAGTCATCATTGTCAATGAACAATGGATATCAATGCCGTTACAAACTTATAACCACTTAGTTTAATTATGTACTGATTCTAGCTTACTCAGTGGATCTTTGTAACTGATGATGCTATCAAGACAGTTGAAGTTCCAATTACCTACCAAAGCAAATTTACCCCGAACGGATTATGTCATAACGCTACAGATATGCATCTCACCTTACTCAGCATTTTTAAACAAAGACTGCAGTTCGTGATGACTAACATACAAACTAGACTGCACATTCGCTGGCCAGGTGTTGGTGAATCAAAACACCATGTCCGACCGATAACGTTCGTTGCTAGGCCATGTTATGGCGATATTGCAATCGTTGCATTATGTAGGTTGCGCACATTGTAATCATCGAAGTCTCGTGCTACTAAAAAGGACTATAAAGTCTCTGTATACACCATCCGATGTTATGTTATTACATGTTCTACTCTGTGAAGTTTACTATCAATAGAATTGTTAACACAAATGTTGTCGTCAACTTGGGAAAAGTTCTTATCAAAACGAATACAATTTTAAACGAGTCGTTAATCCTAAATTAGGAGTAAGCAGTTCTATAACTATCGATAAATATGAAAGTAAATTTAGTCAGCCCTTCGGGGCCCCTGTAACTTCGGGGCCCTAGGCAAGGGTTTCGTGTACCTATAAGGTAAAGACGGAACTGGTAATATATGTCTATTCCAACCTAAAAACTCGACAGTAATCATTGGTAAAGTACCGGCTGATGATGTAACTATTCAAATAATCGCCCGTTACAAAACCGCAATCGTGCATGGTCAGGTAAACTGAGCAAAACAATCAAGATTCACCTCGCAACCAGAATTATTCGGTGACGAGACATTTTTGGTTGTATTTAGCAAAAAATTGTTACAAAGTTACGTAATCCGTTCTATTACAAGTTTGGTTAAACAAAATAAACCGAAACAACCTCGATGTAGCTTCCAATAGAGATTTAGCAGGTCGTTGCCTCTAACAGCAAGAACTGTCTTTGGATGTTACCTATAAATAGTGTAATACTAATAAAATAATGGATTGATTCGTAAGTGATTCTATAGTAACATAATCATAAATTATGGGTCTCATGACTATCTAACTTTAAAATCCTCTAGGCAACTGATTTCTTAGAAGTTACTTTCTGAGAAACAAGTGTATTACTGGCGTTTAAGTTTGTATCTAATCGTTAACAACGACGCCTTCAAAATCAATCATACAGCAAGAACTGTAATTTTGTACGATCCTGACTGCAGATTGCAAAAAGGTTGCAGGAAAACGACTGTATGACCTTTAAAAATTGCAGAAACAGCTACAGTTAGTTCCTCATAACATAAACCTTACTAGATACCTACCTGAAATTATTGCTTTCGCCATTCCACCGTTACTGAGCAACTGGTTACTAAAAAGAAACCATTTTGAAGTTCGCACAAGACTTTACTTGTGATTTTAATGAGGACAGATATAAAATCGATCGTTCTGAACGTCGAATCAAAAGCATTGAGAGGCGTTCAGCGTTGATCGAAGTTTGCCGTGACCCAGTATACGAATGAGCTCGCGGCAACAACTAGCTGTTTAAGTAAAGCCCCTTATCACATGTGTCGCCCGTCGCCCATAGCTGCGGTTAACTTATTACCATTTAACGGTACTTTTCTCATAACTATGGAGAACCGAGTGTGTTTTATATTGGACTTAACACCTCATGATGGTATATTGTGCGTGCGAATTGAACATAATCGTATTGTTTTGCTTTAATTTTATAAAACGTGCGTGATTATTCGGTAGTCACGAACGCACATTGAAAGCGGTAATTTGAGCTCTATTATAGTACGTTTAGGAGTTGGCATGCGGGTATTCTAACTGATATTGGAGTAGGTAATACAATGATGCATGGTCTAACTCTTCTAACTATGATAAGTGGTCGTAGTAGAACAATTAGCAAGCATGTGACTTTAGCTAAATTAGCGCTCGGCTTCTTATTATTTAATGAGATGAATGCACAATGCCATACTGTTGCTTAAGTTTTGTCATTAGCATAATTTATATTGAAAGTATAAAAATCTAATTTAATTTCACACGGCTCAATAAAGACTAATAATACAATAATTAACATTACCATAAACGTTGATTAAATCTGTGACCTAGCCCACAGCAGGATATACTCATTTACCACGCTATTCCGTTGCGGATTTATAGATAACGCAACAACAATTCTATACGCCGATATCTGACCCCAAAATACCCTATTTGTTTTTAATTTAACTTTATTTACAAATTCATTATCAATAGTGTCTCTAAAACTACCAGAACATTTCGATATTTACAGTCGATAAGTGCATTTACTCATAATAATGATCATTTAAAATCACAGTTATGTCAAGTACATTTTAATAGCTACTAACTGCAATGTGGAATGCGATGCTTTGCGATGGATTTACAATTTATTTCGTGACTATTCACTAATGGACCTATTTAAGTAGTTGAATGATAGCATTGATAGCCGAACCCATTTGAGCTGTGACTGTAACTTTTGATTTTATTATGTAATATTCTGGATATATGGTAGACAAATGAATCTAATACCTACCAATATAATAAGAACGTAACCTACTTAACGTTTGTCACTGCAATTAATTTCTGCAATTCATCATCCTACCAACATAATATTTAACATAACCTTTATTACTTACCTATATCGTCAAACGATTCCGTTACTCATACTTTTTTGCATGACTGGAATACATTAGGTAATGTGTTTGCATTGAAATGCGTGAATGACTACCCAGCTTTTTAGGAAAAACGTGATTTTGAATTATAAAGTATTCGGGGAATTACAAGTCCGCTGATCGTAGGTACTTTTACAACAAAATCCACATATGAATCTCACAAATCATCATCAACTGCTGATTTTGCAACGAATTTAGTAGTTGTCTTACTTCTTATATAAACGTATAACGATAAATTTACTATACTTACCATAACTCCCTTTCCATAACCCTTACATGTAACCAATAAATGTCCCACTGTAATAAATGAAAATAGCTTCAATACCAGCTTCTAGTATTAAGTACTAGTCTAGCCAATTTGCTCCAATCACTTGACATCACCCATATCTTTGCATAACAGGATCTCGTAGGTGTACAATATTATACAATTGCAATAATTGCCTACAATACGTATCTAGTTTCATTCATTTAAAAACGTATCCCTCACTGGGGGCAAGGTGATTAAAGTCACGGCCGTTACAATTGTAACAGGTAGGGGCAAATGCAACGCCGTTTAGACTCGATAGACACAGCATTATCGTCATCCGCTTGGTGAACTTATGCAATGTCGAGGGCACGGACAAAAAACATACATTTTGACCATATGCTCACTACGTAATAGCTACACTATCATATTCAAAGGGGATAAAAATATATAATTTTATATTTTACCTCCCCTTACGACAGCGATAAAAATGGCAATGGAGAAAGAATTAAATAAAAATTTGTAATACCCTGAATATCAATAATACTTATCTAGGAACAAACGTTTCACATCAACGGAACATCCTTTACCAAAAACCGTATCTGAATCGGTTCTAGTAATTTTATTGATAACTGGCAACATCCGTTTGCGAAAACTAACAATCAAATTAACACATAACTTTTCACCCTAAACGCGTATAAAATATCATCTCCGTTCCATCGCGGGTAAAAATGTACTTTATCTAGGGATTTTAATGAAATCGAAATTAAAACAGTTTGTAAATCTAGTAGACTTTCAAATATAGATGCTTCAGGCTAAATGCCTTGATGACTCATGACTTGTAGTTTACGAAAAAAATCTTATTTTCATGTTCTAAGGGGACTTGGTCCTTGTCACTTTGTAATAAAATTTTGTCAACACATCTCCTAACATTTAAAAATATCAATTCCATTTTCAGGTGATCCAATCAACTGTATCAACGATGGTGCTGTCCCCGGACATGTCCTCAATACCTACTGCTGGATCACGTATACCTTCACGCTGCCCTACTCCGGGGCTAAAGGCATAGTCCACCCCGGGTTGGGCAACGACTATCAAGAAGAGAAGCGCATCCACGCCTACTATCAGTGGGTGCCTTTCATGTTGTTCTTCCAGGTGAGTTTCCAGTCATTACAGTGTTAAGAACGAAAAAATCGTGGGTGAGTTAGTCTAAATTGAAAGATTAGCTATTTAAAGACACATCAGCTAAAAGACTATTCACCTACGTACCTAACATACTCGTAAATTGTCGTGTTCTTACAAATCACAAAATGCAAACTAATAGGAAGCCTGCACCTAATATAAGGTAGTATTTACTTTGCCTCTTTGAAAATGATGACAACATTATAGATTTTAGAATTCTTCAATGTCAAGACATCGCATTACGATTTAAATTTCATGAAAACTAAACCAGATTAATCCTGATAGTTGCAATTAAAGACATCTACTCTCCATGTCATTAATATGAATTGTGCCTAGTATTAAATTTCACTTGGTTAACGTTAATTACAACTGAGCTGAATACAATGTGATGACACCAAGACATTATGAATAATAAGGCTAAGAATTCAACAGAGCCGAGTAATGTGAGAGGTCTTTCGCGAACGAGGCAATGACTCGAGCCACTTACCACGAACCACGCTATTGATTTCACAATTAAAACCTTTATAAACTATTCAAGGGTATAAAACGATACATTTGTTATTGATATTGAAATAATGAATATTTGACTTTCAATTTGTTCTAAAGCACGAGGAATAACTAAGTCAACTAGCTACAAGAAACAATGCGTCCACTAGAGACTTGACATTTACTTATTTAGGTTCACCAACGGTTGTTACAATTTAAATTGACAGTTATTTATATCGTAATAATAATTATTATGCTCTACACTACTTTAAATGTATAAAACTTTGCTAATGTGGGAGTAAACGAAGCGAATAACACATCTGACATTCTTCTTTCAGGGCCTGCTTTTCTACATTCCTCATTGGATTTGGAAGAACTGGGAAGAGGGCAAGGTCCGAATGATCTCAGACGGAATGCGCGGCACCCTGGCTACTATTGCTGACGACAAAACGAACAGACAGGTACATTATTGGTCCACATACCATCCATATACTTTTGGTATGCACGATCGGCCAGTCTCACCAATTGGTACAATTGAGATAAGACTCTGTAATGAAGCTTCATGTCCCTAATAATTGACCCGAGGGTCTTCGTGTAATAAGATGGTACATATACTATTGAGTGTAAATTTCCTTTTATCAGTTCTTATAAATGCAGTAATTGATAGTGAACTATATTATTACTGTGTAAGAATTTTTATGAGAGGTGTATTTAAGTTGGTGTATAAAATGTAACCAAAAGTTAACAAAATTATAACATTGATTATTAGGTCGCAAGCCATTAGTATTATTACTGCTTACTAATTTTTCAACTTTCTTTACAGAATCGACTGGTCCAGTACCTCCTTGATACACTCCATATGCACAACACGTATTCCTTCGGCTACTTCTTTTGTGAAGTTCTTAACTTTGTCAACGTTGTAAGTATGACTAATTACGGCGTCTTAAACTAAATTCGGATTGTAATCCTATAAATATCTATTGAAGGATGGGTAGTGACTTTTTCCATATAAACATAATAGTGGAGTTACTGAGTTTTTATTTTTATCTAACGATACCTTAAATATTACGACAAAATGTTAGATTAAAGTAATGATACTTTAAAACAAAACTAATATTATGTATCCTTTTGAACCGGATTTAAAATGCAAACAAAATATTTAAGTTAAATTATGTGCATAACTTTAGCTTCATTTCACACAAATCTTACATCGAGGGTCTCTGTCTACAGGTTGGCAACATATTTTTCCTGGATACATTCTTGGGCGGTGCTTTCTTGACATACGGCACAGATGTTGTCAAATTCTCGAATATGAACCAAGAGCAACGTACTGATCCTATGGTGAGTAAAATTGTGTGCAACAATTGTTAAAAAAAATCTATTTACCCTTTACTTCGTTACTGTCAGTAAGGTGCGTAGTTTTATAACATTTGTCTACTTTTTTTCAGATTGAAGTATTCCCAAGAGTAACAAAGTGTACCTTCCACAAATTCGGTGCTTCTGGAACGATCCAGAAACATGATGCCCTCTGTGTTCTCGCCTTGAACATCCTCAACGAAAAAATATTCATATTTTTGTGGTTCTGGTGAGAACATTATAATTTACTGCATTTTTTAATGACCGACCTCTGTTACGCTTCATGATTTCGATGAAAATTGTAACACCTAAATCCTTGAAAAGGCTAATGAACTTGATTTCCTTATTAAGTCGTCGTCGTGAGTTGCAATATTAGTGACTATTGTTTCTTTGTCCAAGAAAAAACTATTTCCAAGGATATTAAATATAAAGGTTTTGTAATTTACAGGTTTATCATTCTGTCAGTGGTGTCTGGTCTCGCTTTGGTGTATTCCGCTGCTGTCATTCTACTGCCGAGTACACGCGAAACCATTCTCAAACGTCGATTCCGCTTCGGTACTCCCAATGGCGTTGAAGCCCTCGTTAGAAAGACTCAGGTAACTAAAGCCAATATTGTGATTGTGACTCATACATAACAAAAAAGCGAAGGTTCACCGCAACAGCAGTTTCTTAGAACCCCAATTATTATTCAGGATGTATGACTAATTTTGAATTAATGTTTGTAGGTCGGCGATTTCCTACTTCTGCACCTCCTCGGGCAGAATATGTCCCTGCGAGTGTTTGGCGAGGTATTGGATGAACTGTCACGGCGACTTCACCTCGGCTCGAATCCTCCTTCAGCACCGTCTACGTTAGAAATGGCGCCCATATATCCTGACATCGACAAGTTCTCGAAGGAAACCGAGACGTAAGCCTGCCACATTTAGTTAAGATGCGCCTACTGTATCTCAACGCAGATACGACCATGACTTAGATACGTAATTTGAGAAATCTTTGACAGTAGTTTTTTTTTACATTTTACAAACAATTTTTAGCGTTAGAACGATTTCTTAAATCATGCACTGGAGTCATGGAGAAGTTTGTTCCTCTGCTACAGGCGCTTTGTTTCAATAAAAACATCCGGGCGTTCAAATTGCCAGTTACTATTAAGTAACAGAGTATAATAATCTAAAGCACAATTATCGACGATTCATGACATTCCTTTGTTGCAGGCTGACTTTAAACTGTTAAGATATTAGCCACAGTTTGCCTTTGATAAGCCTGAGCTTTAAATTTAGGTCTCAATGAGGTGTGTAGAGTAAATGATTACTGACGACTACTAGGGCGTTTGTGACCTTTTACTATTATAATAGTTGATGTTCTTTTTAAACGATATTTTAATATTGGCGAATTTATATCTAATGACAAAATTGTTAAGACTGTCTTGTAGTGTTATTGTTTTAGACAAATGCATATTATGTTGGCTGTTGATATCCGGTTATTCCTAAAGCATTGAAGACAAAGTAGATTACGAAAATAATATTACGATAGTAAAAAATATCTATGCTTAGGTAATATAGATGTATTATAGATCTAGACGACGATAAATGTTTCAGTATACGAAGTGTTGTTTCCGAATTAGGATTTAATCAAATGTCCATTTTGCCAACAAAATAGTTACATATCACACACGCTCAAAAGTATTTCAATGTACCTAGAGAATTAAAAATAATTGACACCTTACAATAACATGTAACTAACGTATCATAAGAGTAAAAATGACATAAACATAAACGTTTTAGTAATACTTTGTAAATTAGATGTAAGAAATTTTCTTTGTATAGACCTAGACCGACGGTCTATTAGTACAAAGTTTCCAGTTCTCATCAATTTGCGACAATTCCTTTTAATATTAAATCATAATAAAATTCATAATAGCTACAACGGTATTAGTATAAGTATTAGAATAAAATTGTTGGTGCAAAAGACAAGGTGTTTACTGATGATGGATGTTATTATACTCAAGTAATTTACTCTATATGTCGTGCCATTGTATCAGGTTATCATTCTGGAGCGTGCCAAAAGCGCCAGGCTTGCATTTTCTAAACGCATTTCGACCGCCATTCCACCACGGGCCTATTTTATATGTATTTTAGTGTTAGATTAGGACTCTCTCAGTCAATTAGCCATATAAAATGTTGGGGATGCTATTACGGACTTCCATGAATCTCGGGAACTATTCTTCCATATCAATAATATTAGCGTATTAAGATTTAAGCCCCACTATTGACGTAGTTTAGTTAAGTAATTTCAATAGTGATATTTACTTGTAATTCAGATTTTTTTACACTGAACGTTCGCTTCAGCTAAACGATGATTTTATTATATTTCTATACTTTGTAATTTTCGAATATGTAACTATTGTACTATGTAGTAAATCTAGTGTTTATTTTAAGAATCAGCTTGGTATGATCCATCATTCCTTTTGATATTATTTGCATGTGTTAGTTAGACGTCTGTTGAGACAATTCTATTGTAATTTTGATTGTATTGACTCTACAGAAATTAAACAAATTTAATAAATAACACATGTTTTATTTTATACCTGTATGTACAAATTTATCCTTAAATCTCTAAGACGCTCACAAAAAGTACATAAACCCATCCCAAATACCTCACTTCACATAAATAAATACATAAGTCTGTAAGTATATAAATAAGTAATTATTTAAATAATCCAGATGTAATTCCTAGTAATAATACCGCGGTTAATAGTAGTAACATTCATGGGTAGGTATATTATAGGAACATAATTAAATGGTTATTTCATATGAGACATAAAATAAGCAAGACCCGAAAACAAGCTTTTTTAATGTATCCCGTAACTAATTACCCTGACGAGGAATCTGGATCGAATTATCCTTAATAAAAAATAGTTAATTGGAAATGTGAATAAGTATTCCTTTTTTGTTTAGACACCATAAAAGTTAGCCTTACTAATAATAGGCATTTTCGAAGTTTTTAATGTTTTTTTTCTACGTATTTAACGGAAATAAGACGCAAAGATTATTGTAAAATCTCACTGGCGTAAATCAAAAAATGATTTTTTTTCGACATGAGTCAGTCATAGGATACATTTTGTAATAGATTTACAACGAGAAAAGATTCACATGAACATCGAAGGAACGAATAGCCTGGTGTATGTAGATTTTAGTGCAGAACGGTTATTTAAACGATTGACTGCATTATAATATCGAAGATCATTATGATACAAAGTCCAGATGGGCTCAATTAAGGAGTTAGTCACACTATATTTATTACACACATGGACCTTTGAACAGAACCAATAAATATAACCGTTTATGTTTCAGAGATACGTCTGAATCTGTCCATCGCCTGTTCCAACCCGAAATTGGACTTAAAACCCCTCGTTTTGCAATTATCGATCGATCGAATTATCGATCTAAGCATCAGAGTTTAGGTATTAGGTACTTGTGCAAAGTTTGTTAACCTTTTCACCGCGAGACGAAATATCAGTTGCCGGGCCCCCAGCGCGACGCACAGAAAACGAAAAATAAATACCTACAACAAATAGAGATGTTCAATAGTA
>LGAG01000591.1:623350-634423 GCA_001278395.1 Lerema accius
GTCAGGGTTACATAACCGACGATTAGTATTTCAAATGCACTTACCTATTGCCCCAGTCGAGTTTGGCGACGAGTTTCAACCGAAGTGCTCTTGTCTGGTCTTGTGTCAAAGTGCCCGCGAGAAGAGCTCGTCTTCCACTAAGTAGTTCTCTCATCACCTTTGCTACAGCACTGAATCTGTATGTTTCCCGCTCCTGTAAAATATTTTACATGGTACACAAATGGTACTATTATTCTTCCGTGCGTTGCGCCCTAACTTTTCAGTAGGGACGCTTTCGATGAAGACTGCATGGCCTTAGGCCAATGTCAAAAACATGGAAGGTTTTTAAGTGGGTAGGTACGGTCGTCCTTCATACGGCCGAGTCACATATAACCCAGCCAGCCGACCGCAGGGGTATGCGTAAATCAGCATTTTTTCTTGCGATGTCCCGGAAATGTCAAAAAAAATCCCTTCATGCAGCCCGCCTACCTACCATCTTCTTTTTTATACCTCATTTTTTTCGCCGTGATTTAAAAAGTAAACAATCTTACAGTGTCTTTTTACTGTAATTATCGATTAAACAGACACAAATTGAAAAATAAAACAGATATAAATTAAAAAAAAATAAAGAATAAACAATAATTTAATGTTAAAATAAATTTCTGTATACTTCTAAATATTTTTTTTAATTAATGAAATAAATAAACGTAGTGCCAAGATTGTTTACTTTTTAAATCACGACGAAAAAAAACGAGGTATAGAGCTATCACTATCCTTACTCTATTTATTTGGTCGGCACAGTTTTGATGATGCCCTGGATGTAATTGAATTGCAAGGGCGGCTCAGATCACTAACTATCTCTTTGGCTTTTCTGCTCATTTGTAGATAATTTTTATAATAAAAATTGTTTTATGTATATACTTGTTTTATGGACAGTTCACATAATGATACTAAATTCAATCAAATATTCGTGAGGTTTGCTAAATCAATAAGACATAATATTATTTTATTAGGTACCCGTACATGAATAAACTTTATTCGCTCTGTCATATTATACATTTATGGAACACTAGTTGTCACTGGATTCTATCAGTATAAACCTATTGGAGGAAGCAAATAGTTGAAGTTAGTTACATAGAACATAGTCGTGGGAATCTCGACATCAGTTAAATAACGGAAGTTCTTACTCTAAACGGAGAACGTCATAACTACACCATGCATTACTGAGATGACAAAGAATGAATCATTACAAGCTGTCAACTAGTAAACAAAGGAAAGAGATAATGCACTCGTTTGTGATGATAATTATCTGTTTCAACACTTAACTAAACATTAAAAGACAGAAAAACTATTACCAGTTATTCAACACATTCTTAGAAATATTTATAGGTTCTCTAGGTAGCTAGATATATTTTTTACTAAAGTAAAAGGTGGAAAGTTAAGTAGTAAAATAAGTACAAAGAGGAAAAACCGCAATGGAAGACTACAAGGTCTATTGGACTGTAATTATAAATTATTAAGGTCAAATGTAGAATGACAGTATATCACACAGATGCTCTTTTGGAAATATGCGTAGATTGCCATAAGTAGGAAAGGGTGAGCATTCAGGCTCAGATCTTCTAATACCTATAATTTTAGGTGTCAAAGTTCAAGTTTAGATACAGTAGTAATTATAGAGGTTAATAATAATCTAAACCCCGCAATTATATGTTTGAACTGAGTCTACTCATGATGTACATATCTGATTAATGGAAAGTTATTAAATGAGAAGTTTTGATGTCCATGACTATATGATAGAGGGAGAAACTAAAATCAAGTTTTTTGAACAAGAAGTAGATTTATTTTAAAAATGCACAGATACAAACAAATTATTAATAAGAGTTTAAAAAGTAAAAAACTCCCAACGAAATTGCAATATCATGTCCTTGAAGTTTTACGCCACATTGACAAAAATTAAAAAAATATATTCAACTAACAATGCTCATCGAGTGGAGTATAATTATACTATACCATATAAATAAAATTAATGATAAAAATATTTCAAACCTACCACATAAAGTTTCTTCCAAAGTCGGGCCCATTCTCTCAAGACACAAGCAATCTCTCGTACCAGAGGATCATCCTTCAATTCAGCAATGGCGGTAGCACCGGAGCCTTTGACTGTACAGGGTCTAATGGAGACCACACAAGCTGGAAATATACCCCATGCTGATCTGTTCTTTGTACTAAAGCCTCGGTACCACCCTGAAGTGAGAAAAATCAAGTTAAAATTGAACACACACAACCCTTATATGACATATGACAGTTCATCAACTTTAATATATACCTGATAAAACATTAATTACCTACTGGTTTGTATACCTCGTTTTTTTCGTCGTGATAAAAAATATTTAGAAGTATACAGAAACTTATTTTAACATTAAATTATTGTTTAATCTTTAGTTTTTTTAAATATGTGTGTCTTATTTTTCAATCGATAATTACATAAAAAAGACACTGTAAGATTGTTTACCTTTTAATTCAGGACGAAAAAAACGAGGTATAGGTTGGTTTCCCTAACAGGACTTCATGGGTTCAAACCCTATGGCACATGCTGCTAATTCTAAAAGTTATGCGCATGTTAGCTACTAATTACCACTTGCAATGGTTGAGTAAGCTAAACTTAGTGACAAAACTTGTACACCTGAGAGTTTTCCATAAAGTTCTCATGAACTGCAAATCTGCAACTAGGCCAATGGGATTGACTATGCCTTCACACTGTGAGAGGAGACTCAAGCCCAGGAGTGGGTCAGTTATTGGTTGTGACGATGATGACGGTAAATATACATCTTCAAGATTCTCTTGAAGGTTTCCTTTTAATTGTTCTAAATAAAACATTTCAGACTCTAGCAGTATTCTGAATCAGTGCTCAGAATTTGAACATAAAATTTAAGGTTGCAGATATAATGCTTATTTCAGTGAAAATCATTACTACTATGTTGTTTTTGTTTTATGAAAAATCATTTCAAAAGTTTTGGTGTGATCTATACCAGTATGTAAGGACCACTTGGTTAACTGTATGTATGAGATATAATGAATTACCTCCATGTTCTTCCAATATTTGTACTGTTTCTCCAATTTCCAGTGGCAATCCAGAGCGAACATCTCCCTTCCAATTGTAGACAGCTAAAATAAAAGAAAAAATTGCCTGAATAAATAATACAAAAGAAAAACATCATCATTTTGCATGCCGCCAATATAGCCATATTTAAAAAAAAAGAATAAAAATATAAATTCCAAACCATTGAAAGTCAAATTAATTAAAAAGGCTTTAGTACACTGTTTTGTTTACAAAAATCCATAGTTTTTCATCATAATATCATCAACAGTGACACATAAGCATTATTATCTAAGTACATACTTGTAATTGTATCAGAGGAAATGCAAAAATCAGCATATTTAAATGTTTCATTACATAACTCGACTGATTACAAACAACACAAACTATGTCACAGAATTCAAACCAGTTCATGCCCTAAATACAACTGTGATATCTTATAATTTAAAATGAGTTAACAATATAACCATTAGGTACAATGGTAAAACAAAACTTGTAGGAATTAAAAAAAAACAAAGTCAACAGTTTTTTTTTTATCAAATAGACCTTCCTTACTTTCACAAAAAGTCAAGATAATTATGCCAAATAAAATGGAAAATCACTTAACCACAAGAAAATTTTACATTACAAGCAGACAATAAATTCAATAAAAGGGTCACTGTGATCAAGGTGATCATTTACCATCCGGTGGTACAACCATGCCAGCCAGCCATGAAAAATAATAAGGTCTTTCAATATCTTAATTTAAAGTAACATTGTAACTTATGTCTACATTACAAACAAATCAGAAGCATGAAAATATAAGGTGGTGATGTTGCTAAAAACTTGGGACACTAAAAATATGTAAGTGAAGTCAATATCTTAAAAATCTGTATCATACAATACAGACAGAGTAAGTGAATTTTCTTGGTGTGCAAGTTCTATAATACATATTTTTAAACTCTTGGACACTAGAATTCTTGTTCTATTTTAGGAATGTAAAAATGTAAAGCACAAGTTAATATAGAATCATAAAATATCACAGATGTGATCTTATACAAACAAATATATTTTAATTATTGTATCAGTAGTCAATGGAAACCTAATTTTCCTATGCAACATACAAATTTAAACTAGGAGCAAGCTTCCAAGTTAATATATTTGCAAGATTTTCAAGCCCTGCAAAGGCGAAATACTACAAAAAATAAACAAGACGATTATAAGTGCAAATAAATTGTATTGAAGGCTCGATATAGACAAAATAATCCTCATGATAAAATTAGAACAAAAGACAAAGACATATTCTTACTTATACCCCAACTAGGGAAGTTTTAACCAAACTCGTTTTAGGATATACCTATTTTATATTTAAAATTCACGACATGTTTTTACATTTCCGCTATAATTGTGTGCAGGATGTATTACCGATTGAATTGAATCTGAACGTCAAACTTACCGACTGCTAATTTCGAAGTCTTTGATGGTATCCACATTTTTAGCACAATTAAAACACATAAACTGTGCACGTAAATATTACAAAATCATTTTGTACGAATATTGAGTTATTTTCAAAAAATAAAACTCAATGAACAGAAAACAGAAACTACGCTCCTCTATCTGTCTGTTGATAATAATTAAAGTACAGACAGATAAAATGCTTGACAATGAAACTGCCATAGATTATTAATTATTTTGTAATGTTGCAACACATGGAATTATAGTTTACTAGGCCAAAAAAACGACATCCAAGGTTGTACAAACTTCAATGAATCAGCTGACGTTGACAAGAACATTGCACAGCCAATGACTATGATTATTAATTATGTCTTGTCATTGTCAATGTCAAGTCAAATCGAATAGTCCAGATTTATATGAAGACTTTGAAGAATTCAAGAGTTCTAAACAAATATCTACAATACAACTTAACACCACATTCAAATACATATTTGGCAAAATTGAATTTCCTTTTTTGTATTTAAAATTCATGCTGTATGGTTGCTGAGAGGATATAACTTGTCCCTCTCCTCAATTCCATTTGTTGCTTGAAATTGTTCTAAAAACTTTGCAATGTCTGAGGACTTCATTCCTTTGAATCAAAGCACGCCAGTCAGCAACCAGAAACGATGGCAAGGCCAGAATTTTCAACAAGGTAGCAACTGGAATCAAAATCAGAACTCAAGACGCGGTACTTTTGATAAACGAGGCAATAATTCTCAACGTAACAACAGTTTTAGAGTGAGTATTAACATTTTGTATTTTAGAACCTATCAGTGTCTGATAGACCGCTTACATTGATTAAATTTCCATGACTTTTGATGCTACTTGAGGTCAAAAGTTATTCATCGTAATTAGAATAAAACAAAATTTTGTTTAATTCCCATGTACATAATATAATATTGTAATTATTATGGTTCATAGCAATTATGTATGTATTGTGCTATTATGATGGAATCTGCTTTCAGATGGACTTTTTAATTATCTTACTAATTCAATAAATGCTAGCAAAAAATTTATCAATTAATATACCTAGATAAATGTTTTTATCACCCTGATAACTTTTTGTATCATTTTAATTTCAGAATAACAGTAACCGTAGTCATAACAAGGATCAGGGAATTGATGCCTACATACATCCCTCTATGCTCCAAGACCCATGGGCATATCTGCGACGGAAATTTGCTGAGAGTCAATCATTTTAATTACTTTTTAACAATATTCAACTAAGCATAACTATAATCATGAATCGTAATTATTATTTGTAACCATAGTGTTTTAATAGTAATCATAATTTTTTTTAGTACAGTAGTAGCATTCAGTATTTATGCAAAACATGTATTTAAGTCTTAGTTTGTAGTTCGCATTATGTATATTATGTTACCTTGGGTAGAAATGAAGAAATGCACAAGGGATTTGTTAAGTTAGTACTCTAAGTCTAGGCACACACCAGGCAGCCAGGCTGCGGCAGCCAAAATATGTAAGAAATTTATGGATGCCTATGTGTGCAAATTTCCATACAATGTCATTATGTTCGTGTGGCTGCCCAGTGTGCGCCTATGGTAAGGCTTTATTTTAAAAATCTGTAAAGTAAATGGAACTTACATTGTTTTTAACAATTACTTGCATTCTTATACTATGTATAATTATTATTTTTGTTTCAAATAAGTTAAGTGCTATTAATTTAAGTGACAGTAGTGCTTTGTTATAAAAAAAAATTCTTGATAATAATGTTTATATTATTTCAGTGTTGCATCACACAATTAATTCGTAATTATTATTTTTTTATTAATTAAAAAAAAAACTTAATTTACATACAGTCATGTATGAGTTTTGTAGAATATTTTTTTTTACTAAACATTTCGAATGCACTGCAGTTGTTTTATTTCAATGTTTCAACAAACACAATACCGCCTTGTATCTGTCTCACTGCAAGGCTCGAGTTTCGTCTTGTAAGGAGGGATTAAAGCCATAGTTCGTAACACTAGTCAAATCCGAGTTCGTAGACTGCATACACTCTTGAGAACCTATTAGAAATCGTACCCCTGCCTACCAACTAGCGACAGAAACAGTTTGTCGTAGGATATAACGAAGTTCGAATGAAATACAGAAGTACCTAATGATTACTAACTGGACTACTAACAAGATTAACCTGTTGTAAAAATACTAACTTCCGCGATCCCTATGCTAACGAATTAACACCTAATATTCTCACTAACATCCATTTCTAACAGGACCTATTAACCAATTAACAGTTTCCTCGTAGGCCTACTCGAAGTTTGTTACGATGTTCATGGGCGGCGGGGGTTGATGGCCCTGCCAGGTCGTTTGCTTTCTTAATAGTATAGTAGGTAGCGATTTACCCTGCGAAGCTTGAGGTACCGGGTTACATTCTCATCCGAGGTAAATATTTATGTAACAGATATTTATTCGTGGATCGCTGGTCGTTGGTCTCTGGTCTGGATTTCAATGATGTCTTACTCCTGTCGTTAATCGTGCCGGTTATAATAGTAAAAAGGGCATATTTAGCTTCCACTGTTGCTCGATTTTGACATTGAGAATGTCCATGGTAGGCAATAACCCTTTGTTTTGCATTATAGGTACCAATATACATCATCATATTTCATATAAGTACATCTTTACATATTAGGTACCTAGGTACCTATATCAATACACTCCAAAAACATTACCCTTTTTTCTGACACTTAGATAAAAACTATGAAGTTATTTTTCCTGCCTACTTACCTAAGCATGTCTATGTGCTGGTATTAAAATTGAGATCCTAAACGCGTGTACTTAGGTACTGAATAATAACCTAAATGTGACTTAAGTCAGTGTAAGGGTTTCGGAAAAATCTGTGCAGATTTATTTTCATTCGTTCCTGGGATTTTTTCGACGAAGGAACTTGCCCGTCTTATAGTTGGAGTAAGTGAGAGGAGAATCAATTCTAAGAAATTTATACGTACGACCCAATCTTGAGGTTTGGTTAGCCCTTAGCCCTCTTTCACTTTCACGTGATTGTTATCTTCTGGGGTTGAAACAATAAATTGAGTTTCGTCCCCTGTCAATGTGTTGTAGTGAATCTCAGGAGTTATTTATTTATTTATTTATTTTTTAAAGATACTTGCAGGGCTAACAGCCTAAGCCAAGGCGCCCCACAAGCCAAACACAATACATTACAATGCATGGATATGTAGACATTTAGTATAATTACATACTAACCTAGATAAAGCTAAAATACTTAAAACAATAATAAATAAACATATTTTTAGTCATATTAAAAATATCAACATTAGGCTCCTGGGCAATGAGAGAATTAAGCAACCTAGCGGCTTGAGCCGTAGGTGCGTAGTACGAGGTGTTGGTGCGCGTAGGCGGGACCGCTAAGAGGCCATGGACGCGGCCGCGCCGCAGCCGCTCAGGGGCCAGCAAAGTACAGCGGGACAGAGTACACGGGTCGTCGACTACATTATTGAAGAGCAAATAATAATGCAGCATAATCGCACATTTTCTTCGCATCTCCAACGTGTCTACGCCTACCATGCCTGCCACAAATAAGGACGGATAGAGATATGGATAATATCCGTACAATTTATTATAAAGGAAGCGACAAAATTTCTTTTGGACTTTTTCGACCATATCTCTATATTTGCGTTCGTGCGGGTCCCAGACAATGGCATTGTACTCTAACTTGCTTCGGACAAATGCGTAATACAGGGTAATCACTGTGCATCTTAGTCGAAATTTGGAAGCCTGCCTTAACACAAAACTAAGTGATTTATAAGCTCGGCTACATGTCTCGTCTATATGCCGATTAAAAGTTAATTCCTTGTCCAAGGTTAAACCAAGATCTCGAATATTCTCTACTCGCTCTAGGGGTACACCGTTTATGCTGTATGCACCGGTGATAGGTGATAGGCAAACATGAGGCATTCAGCTGTTCTGACCACATTTGGCAAATCATTGATCATTATTAGAAACTGGGTAGGCCCTAGCGTACTGCCCTGACTTACACCAGAACAAGTCACATAAGGGTCACTTCGAACCCCTGTCAGTTGCACATACTGAATTCTAGTGGTAAAATAACTAGCGAAAAATCTTAATAACTTAGGGGTAAATCCAACTGCGGCAAACTTACTTAAAAGCACATCGTTATGAACCCGATCGAAGGCTTTTTTGAAGTCAATGTAAGCTGCGTCTACCTGTTTCGTCGAATCCATTTTTCTAGCAGCGTAAGCGTTGTTTTGCGTGGACTTCCTGTAAGAGTTATCATTATTTTTCTTGGAATCTGGGAGAAACTAGATGTTGTGCTAGTATTAACACTCATTGGCTGTCTAGTAAAGAAAGTGGATATACCTAGGTACTTTCTAAAACATTTTCCGGAATATTTATGTAGGTAGCATCAGTAATACCATGTTACATAAAATATACTTACATAATTGTATTGTACTTATACCTACTATAATATAATAGTGATTGTACATAGTCGTTATTGACTACAACAAACATCGAGTAAAAGTAATACAAAGTTTGTGAGTTCAAAGCCGTGTCAGTTTTATTAAGTAGGCGCCTACATTATAATTTAAGTTACTTTGTAACAAATAAAACATATTTCTACAGTCGAACATAAGTACCTACACAACACACGACTAATTTATGAGCAATTGACATTGAATCGTAGGCGTGTAGCCTCGTAGCACTGCTACGAGCTACGAGCGTGATCCATTCAGGTTTAGCTAATAACTCGACAATGAAAATGTAAAGTAAAATTCATTCTGTAGATTAGCGTGTAGGTAACTTTTCTTTCATTTTTGAGTCCAAGAAAATGACTAAGGAATGGCCCGTAGTACCTTCTGTTGGAGTGGGATTTGTACCTACCTATAAATTTCTCCTTGTGCACATGCTAGTTTCTAAAATATAAAAATTAGATACCTAAGTATTAAAATTAGGTCCCGTTATAGCTGAAACAAACAGCAGATACACAAATAACACGATAGGTAAATATAAAGTTATTACCCGACTAGTTACAATCACCCTTCTAGAATGAACTGTGAAATGTAATTTAAAACGATGTGAGGTTTATGTCCCTGAAAGAACAGCCAAAACCAACTTTCTCACAGTACAATTTTCACAAGCTCATTGAGTTCCATAAAGAGGATTAGACTCGTAAGCTACCATGAAACGCTTTCACGTCTCCCGGTGGAGGAATGAATATAAAAATATTTTACCAAATTGCTCTAATCAATCCTGCCGGGGGACACCACGCTATTTCGAAATTAAGAACTCACAACTTCATCTAACGGGTTCGCGTATTTTTCATGTCAATGCGTAGCTACATAACATGAAACACATTTATAAGTTCAGTAGGTATTTAATGACTTACAAGAAATTCCTATGTAACTAACTTACCGACCCAAGTAGTTTTTTTTCTGTTTTTCAGCAGCCCTAATCGTTTATTAACTTGCGTAGATTCTTATGTAAAGTAAGAAAATAATTTAAGACGCATTAGATTATGATTTAAAATTTGAGTTTTAATAATTATTTTATTAATGTTTGATGCCTCTGTCTAATCAGTCTGCCTCTATAGTCTTGTTTAATAGTAATGGGAATTTATGTACCTCCAAGAATTATATAAAAGTTAAAGTCATTATTTAAAAGTGTATTTTAATATTGGAATGAAAGTAGGACGTCGGAATCCTAAATAGAAGCAGCTAGCACAATATCGTGATCGTCTACTGATAACCCCTAGTAGCGACAAAGTTTGAAATAGCGTGAACGGTAATCGCTGTCGCTAACATCTAAAATATGGCGGTCGTAGTAAGCTATATTGACTTTTCTGCCGTAAATATAAGGTCTGTTGTGGCTCGGACACGTTTGATGTATTACAGCCTTTAGTTGACTGAGCCTTCGGGCAAAAGGGTCGTTGAAATTCCATTAATTTACACATAAACGGGAAAGCGGCCGCTCGGTCACAAAGTGCATGGGAGAAGTTTGAGAGCCTGTGTTGCGGTTTTACAGGTCTTCGTCTAACCAGAGCCCGCAGAAGTACTCAAATACGTTTTTAATGATGTTTTCTACGTATAACAATACCAGTTTACAAATTACTTCGAATTTTCCTTCATAATTGCTTAAGTTACAAAATAGCATATTTATAATGTAGTAGAGTTAATACACACTAAGCTTTACTAGTGCATAATAAGTAATTTAAGTCTTTTAATATCCGATTTTTATCGCTTGGTTAGTTGTAGGTACGCTGCGATATTGAGTTTGTAGCTACATTCGCTAGTAGATTTTGGAGTGAGGTCAACCGCCTCGGATGCCGCTCCGCGCTTTGATCGCGCAGCAGACACCGTCGACGTCGAAGGGCGATTGATGAATCGTCTGCTGCACCGCGGTCTAGCGGAAGCGGCTCGCAAGAATAATCGCATCGATCGCCAAAAAACTAACCCACATACGCACTGGCAGCGTAGCCGGAATTATTAATCGCGAGGAGTAAGCGTGGGGGGTGGCAGCAGGTGGCGGCA
>LGAG01000591.1:634539-663686 GCA_001278395.1 Lerema accius
CTTCGCCGGGCGGACAGTCGCGCGCTCGGAGGATGCTCTGCTGCGGCCGCAGGAAGGTATGCGATCCGATCGATAGCGCGCGCCGAAACCGTCGCCCCTCCCGGACGCCGACGCCGTTCGACGACCCCGCTCGCTAATTCCACACTGGCTCCCAGGCTTTGTAGCTTTTTTGTCGAATTCCCTGAGGATTCGTTATAGCCTTATCAAAATTAACGCTTTGGGATGCTACGGCAGCGCTACGGTCTTCTTTGCCGGGAAAACTTTCTGTCCGTCGCTACTCGATATAACCTACATATAAGTATAGGTTATGTTAGATCAAGTGTGTGCTACGTGTGTAACCGTTAGTCGAAATAGATCACTAGGTATCTATTACATATTAAGCACATTACCTAGCGATTATCAATTTGTAGTACAGTTTATTACCGATTTGTAGAGCAGAACGGTATCTCAGTTCTGTTACTCTTTTACTTCGGGTAGGTAGGTACTTACTTATCTACTATTAAAGTACTTACTATCTTTCTATTTAAAACCATATGAGATGCAGAATATGCACTCATGCAAGCAGCTGAATGGTCTACCATTTATAAAATATTGTCTAGCGGTATTACCTACTTATCTTTAGAACGAATATGAGAAGGTACCTAGTATAAGTACATTTAATTTTTGATCCACTTACTGCAATAAACGTACGAGTATTATAAATAATGAGGGGTAATAAATACGAGTAGAATTAGGACATCATAGTATAACCGATATCTCTTTGTTGGCACGGGAGAGCTGCAGCCATCTTGTTGGAGTCTTAATGTGCGCTGATGCTGGAAAATCTTTAAATTTTGAAATGTAGTCCAGGTTTTTAGAGGTTTAAAGACTTAAATGTTATAATGTTAATCTGTCATTATTATTACTTTATTACCTACCTAAGTCATGCTCTATCCTATTTGTATAAATGCCCCGACCGTGTGCTACATATTTTAATGCAATTTTTTATTATTGTTTTTAGTTATTTTTTGTTAAGTATTATAAAATTTTGTAGACATTAATTTATCATCGAGTTATACATTAATTTGTCGATGATCCCGAAATTCCTTAAACAAGTGAAATATTGATTGAGAATCCATGTTTCGATAGGCAAAGGACCCTCATATGAATATCTTTACTTCTTTTAAGGTCGTAAAACTTGAAACCAACCCAACGAAGGGTTAACCACGTTAAGGGTTGGCGCGAAAAAACGGTTAGCCCAGCTTATAATCAATTGTCCCACAAAAATAATACAAACAAAGGATCAAATAAAGCATAAAAAGAAAAGATACTCATAAAAATAAAAGTAAATCCGCGAAACGATGTTAGGGATCATTAAATTTTATGTCGTGGAGAAATTTCGCATCCTATGTTTCTTAAGATCCTTTTATCTATCTTGTACCTCTAGGCTTTATGTCTGAGACTTAAATATTCTTGGCATTTTTCCCTTTATTGCTGTAGGTACAGTTTTACTTTGAGTAAGCTCATTACGACTAAAGTAATAACTGATCATTTATATGTATTGGTTTACTAGTTCGTCTTTTGTTTTCGGAAAGTTTGGTCTATTCTGCGCAATGCTCTAATGTGACAATATTATTCCTTGATATGCAAAAAAATAATTACATAACTTTCGTCGTGATGTTCTCATTCGTACAAGTAACTTTAAAACATATGAATTACTCGTACACACCGGAATGTAACTGAGATTCTTCATACGGGTGACCTGATTTCAAACTGCTAGGATACCGCTCTTTTTCATATGGTATTCTTAAAAAAATTAAAATATTTTTACATTTCAAAACAACTAGTACTCGGTACTTTATTGTGGAGAAAAAACTTTGAAATTTCACATAATCATGTTAGTTATTCTTACGAGTAAGTATATCATATCTTCCACTCCTCATAAGTAGATCAGCAGCAGAATACGTAATAAATTAACCTGCCTTTTCTCACACTGGCAACATGGAAACTAAGGGCACAGACCAAAAAATATATAGACGCAGTCTTCGAAACAAATAATAACGTTTCCCGGTACATTGCTCGGCAGACCGTGCTCGGTGACATACGTCAGATCGTAAAACAAAGAAAAAAACTACCTCTCATTTGTGTTTTGAACACTGAGTCTATTATATATTTTGGTCTGAGACTAAGAGGCCATAGCTCAGAAACCTTCAACTATAATGATCATACTCGTATGTCATCGACTGAATAGAAGTTTATAATCATGTTAGGGGTAAAAACCTCACGAACTTTTCATGCTTCGGTATATCGCTAAGCGGACGATAGATTTTGATAATAAAACGGTCGTTACCGAAAGCTTTTTTAATCTTATCATCTCGCAGCAACTGAAATTCCGATACAAGCTTTGGCCAAGATTCCTTTCGAACGGTCGAACTGCATTATTACATTTTACAGAATGGTTACCTAACCTATTCATGTTTACCTCGTATATTCGTGAAAATAAAGGTTGTATAATGATTTTAAAAAATACTATCCACTCAGATGTTTATGTGTTAGCATACGAGGATTCCTTGTGTCTCAGATCGCCTAGAGAAAATGAAGTTATCCCCAGTACAAATAAAAAATAAACATCTATCTATAAAAGTAATCTGTACCCCGGTCGGGAACCGAACTTGGGATCCTAGTTTTACAGATAAGGACACTATAAATAGACCTTAAACATCATCAATATAAGTAGGTAAAAAAGGTTGACTTTGCATGTTAAATATCTACGAGTATATCTACTTATTTCTAAAGGTAACGCTACGAGTACTTATTTTCTACACACGTATTAGAGAGGTAATGTAGGTCAATCGTGAAGTATTGTGGGGACGATAGGATACAATCGAAAGCCAGTCACCTATTTATAAACAAACTAGTGACCCTCTTACCTACTTTCCAACACCAACCATTTCAATATTGAATACTATTATTATTTCCATTGATGTTCGTTTTTATTTTAAAAGAGATTTACTGACGAAATTCACACTTTTACTGAATGGTGCAATATATTCGAATTAAAAAAATAATAAAGCAGATGACAGATAATAAATTGCTTGTAATGAATTTTTTTCACATGAACGGTGGTACGAGTATATTTAAATCTCCACTCCACAGTATTAAAAAGTAAATTAGACCCCAATGTGGCATAATCACCTACATTTCGGCAGGGATTGGAGGCACTGTCAGCTCGTTTGCTATCTTAGAATCATAAAAAAATCGTAATGTATCTGTTGACGCATCGAACCTAGGACTTACGATGTGAATGTGACGTCACTTTCTATTCATCCTGCAACTTTTTTGTAATAGACAGTTCAGTGAATTGCAAATCTGAGCCAAGATTAGTTTCATGATAAATTAAACATGAAAGATGATATGATTGTAGAAATAGTTGAAAGAGGTTCAAGAGATTTGGAATAGGAGAATGGAAAAGTATCTTTAGAAAAGTGCTTTTAAGTACCCATTACAATTAAAATATTTAGTAGGTATTTAAGTACAAGAAATATATGTAGGTAGGTAGTAAAAAATCTGTTACCAATTGGTACCATTGGTAGAGTCGGTGACATGTGACTGAAATGTCTAAAAATAATCATCTACTTGATTATGTTTGCCTGTTTTCAAAAATAGAGCCATTTCGTTAAAATTAATAAAATATCGTTTTCATTTGAGGCACACATTTACAGCAACCCTTTTTACACAGCTGTAAACATGATCAAAAAATTCTATAATTTAATTAGTTCAAGCATTTTGTAATGTGAATCCATGTGTGTTTTAATGGCTTATAAAATACTAGACGATGCCCGCGGCTCCGCCCGCGGAAAAGTCGATAAACAAAATATTGATTTCATCCCAAGGGAACCTATAATCGGGATAAAATGTATCCTATGTCCTATTCCTGGATGCAACCTATCTGTGTACCAAGTTTCAGCTTAATCCGTTTAACGGTTAGACCGTGAAGGAGGGACAAACATCCAAACATCCAAATATCCAAACATCCAAATATCCAAATATCCAAATATCCAAATATCCAAACATCTTTACAAACTTTCACATTTATAATATTATAGTAGGATACCTATTAATAATTTTATTATGTAGCTATCACCAGGATTTTAATGAACTCATAGATTCATTATTAGCTTTAAATTTTCCGCGTATTGACACACGAAATTACTGATAGTAACTACTGAATATAACTTAGGTATAACTACCATAATCAGAAAGTTTCGTTCTGATTTGCTTGGCAGGTCGGGTATAATATATCACAACGCGACACCTTGTTACAAATCGTATTCTGTTCTTTATTTACGGCCAAAGGGCGTAGTTGGGGTCGAATCACGATAATAACAGTACTTACCGTTGAATTAGTAACAGACCTCGTTCTGGATATGACAACTACTTGAGACTCGTTGACGCATGAGTGAACATTGAACGGGCCCCAAGGGTCGCGTGAATTATTTATTAAAGCTCACGTCGGGTGTCGACACAGACAAATTTATTCCCATTTTCTCTTGCGAACAAACAAAAGATTTGCAGTTGTAAGGAATGAAGTTTTCGTTATTTGCAATGAAACGTAATTGTTCTGAAAATAAATAGTTATGTGTACTGTTTTCGACATGAAACAAGCGATCTTTTTGATGAGGAATAGTGGGATAGTTTTGCATATAAAAGTTGATTTATAATTCAAATTTCTACCTCGAATCGAACCCTCCCTTTATAGCAGCGTGGTAGTCTAATACCACACGCATCATATTGTATGGATTACACCTGAAAACTACCTTCCCAATCAGCTTATGTAAATATATTATTCGTGTATGAGTCACTCTTTACTCGAGTAAGCCTGAACCCCTTACTTCCAAATGGATTTTTATATTAAATGTTATAAATCCCATATCACGCTCACGCCATGCACTTAAAAGGTTTCAAGCGGTGCGGCCCGTGCTGACGTCATTCAATATATGATACTAAGAGGTACAGAGTAGATATCGATTAGAAATGTCAAGATCTTTTTACAGTCTCACAAAATTTTTACAGTTATTACGTTATTTTTGTACTCAAATTAGTAAAGTACCTACCTACTAAACCTAGGCTCTTTTTATTGTGTAGCCAAAAACGCTAAAGCTCGTCTATATCTTGTAAAATATAACTTTATTCTAGTTGATGCTTTTAATGTATAACGACAGGAAAAAACAGACAATAATTGTCATTTTAAAACTTCAGACCAAAAAGTATACCTAATTATCAAGCAAATGTACTAGAAAACGTTATCATTTTTAATTAAGGTTATGTTTTTCTCGAATACGCAGTCTTGTTCCGAAGGCGGAATCTACATATTTTTGGTCTCAGTTTAAAATTCCACTTTTTTCTTACTAGTAGTTGCCAGCATCTTGTGTTATTCTCCCCAACACTATAAAAATACCAATCAAAATTTGAATAAACTGCAAATTAGCAGTCAGTTAACAAACGTGATGCCAGTTCTACTTGATTCTATCAACATCGCTGCTATAAACGTTGAGGGGACGTTGTGTGATAAAGTGCAGAGGTCGTGGACGTGCGTCTAATGTTGTACCTACTAGCTTTACTGTCGGTCGAGAGGGAATAAGTGAAGTGAAATGTGATGTGATCTTTATACCTTCGATCCGATACAAACTAGTTGAGCATGAATTTACGTACGTTATATGGAGTAGAGCAGTGTTCGTCAGTTGCCTTAAAATATTAGCTAGGGATTTTGACGTATGCATGCACGTTTACTACATATTTTAGTGTTTATCTAAGATGAACTATAGACGGAAAAGTAAATATGTAAGTATTTACCTATCAATTTTCGATTCTAACTTAATATCTGAACTAAGTAAAATAGGCTCTGAAGGTCTTGTTTTTCTTTATAAACGATTTCTGACTTAGGTAAATCTAAGAAACTACTCGTAACAATACAATAGGACGATTGGAAAAACCACGTAAAAGTTGTGAAGACAACAGAAGTTATATTTAAAAAAAATAATTACGTGTAACATAATCGTAGATATTGTACCACTGCACATTCCATTGCTTGTAACGTCAGGCAAACAGTTTTCACCAATGTTAGTTAATTTAAATTACATCCAAGCGACGTCAGGTTTAATTACTAGTTATATCATAAAAAGCCCCGTCATTTAACGCCTGATGGAGTCTAGTTTGACTTAAATTCGTTATGGCTTAAGTGTCAATTTTGCCGTTAGGAGCCGCGCTTAAAGTGTTAACATTTCGTCGACTAAACTCCGCGACTATGAACTCCCACGAATTTGTCTCACGCCTCGAGAGCTTGTACTAAGTGTACTTTTGAATATTTATTTAAGCTGTAAAATGTTAAAGTCATTTTCGTTCCATGAAATTTCGAATTAAGAAATGTTGAATAGTTCACGACCTTTTTAATTTTGAATGGGTGTTTCGACCTTCTATTTTAATATTTAATGCTCTGCTTGAAGAGGGTAATGTTAAATGTATTATTCCAATTCTTCTATTGAAATAGTGTAAGTATAAATAGATTTAGGTATGTAGTTAAAACATAAATTATAAAACACTATAGTGGATGTATACTTCGTAGTTACATCAGCTTTGAATAAGATTAGAAACATTACGTAGATGAAATATTCCATCTTTAGAATTCAGGATTCAGGTGTACCAATATAAGGAGATGCTATTCTTTTTCTGTTCATGATCTTTAGTAAAGGTTATAAAATCATGAATTCTAATATATAAAACCACAGAGTAAAACCTTTTTCATTTAATTTTGTTTGCTACGATATTGAATTTGAGATGAAAACGAGCAAGGTGAAAATTAAGTTTTCATAAACGCAAATATTTTAAAAAAGCAGTAGGTAGCTGTAACCTTTCTAAATGTCAGCCATTCTCTTTTATTTATCCTAAGTTATTCGCCGAATTCCGAAAAACAAATAAGCTAAAAACCTTGAGGTGAAAAAATACAACGTTAGAACTGTACAAAATACAATGGAATCACTTGAAAGGAAATAAATTGTTTGTTCTATACAAAGATAAAAGACTTTTAACAAGGCTTTATTAGGAGGCATTGTTTTGTAAAAAGGTGAATGAAAACATCTTGTGAAAAGAATTGAATAAGAATCAGTTGTTTATTGTCCAGTATATGTATTATAAAAGCTATACTTCTGAAAGCTAAGTACCTATATGCATACTGTATGTGTACCTATAAATGTACTGAGATATCTAGGTCGATACGAGTATGTTTTGAAAATACAAACTTAAATATTTGTAATTATAGACTGCAAAGAATGTATCGATCAAAGAAGGCAAAAGTACTTATACCATCTAAAGGCAATCGACGTAGCCTATCAAACAATATCACTATTACTATCAAACAATAACCGTAGAGAAATACAATTCTACGTTTTGTCAATACTAACGTAATGTTTGTTAAAAAATGTTTTTTGTAGCGTGTATTCGATTCGTAGCAATGTTCAAAGGCTCGTAGCAACTGTAGCGTAGCGAGCCGTAGGCACTCTACGTTAATTGCTACGACCAAGGTAAATGTTGAAAATCATACGAAATAAAGGACCGATGATTTACAGTTATTTTAGAAAATCACAAATAAATATTGATAAACTTGAATAATGTAAATCTGAACACTAATCATAATATATTTTCTACCGGACGTGGCAGTGCTTACTTAACATTTATGTTATCGACAGTATTATTCATTTATTAGTTAATATTTTTACCAATTTCGATAGCGACTAATGCTCCCGAGTTTTCTTCACTACAACTAATATTCTAAATGACACCTATCACTAACAGGACCTACTAATCAACTAACGGTCCCTCCTATTTTTTATGGTCCTACGTTTGTAAAAATGTCTATGGGTGTTAGAGGATGGTTGCCAGCATGATTGCTATTTTTATTACATAAAAAATGCTGAAGAAGAAAAATACTTTTTTTTTCATACTGGCCGGCAAGGCTACCTCTCATGTCCTTTAAATTTTTCGGTATAATAGGCCAGGAAGGTGACAATTTACCTTTATGAGGTTCGACTGTTCACTTGTAGACTATTGACGTGAAAAATACATACTAACGTATAACACCTAATGGATTAATAATTGCACAGAATTTCCATGTCTACTTATATACCGAAAACAACTGATTTCGTACTAAGATAACACTCAAATGGATTTTCATTGTAATAGTCCGAGCTGTTCATTTATACAATAGTAACGTTGACTGTTACTGATTGTAGTTTCTGTATAAGAATCTACGTAGTAAGTTTGTAATGTTTTCAGTAACATTTTTTTAATAAAACCTTGTAAAAAAAACTAAAAGTTCAAAACGAAAAGATGCTTTTCTTCGCGCGATTCGCACTTGACCAGTTATGGTGTATTACAGCACCCACCCACATTTTCTTTTATATGCGAAGGCATATTATTATTAGATCTTTTATTTATGCCATAAACTCCACTTATTATAAGCGTGGATAAAGCATGTTATGTGGGCGAGCTTCATATTGACTCGTATACCCTTAATTTGAATAACTTTATGAACTGACTACAGAATTCATTTCGGCACAGCCAACTCTTGTTTGCTTAAAGTAGATAATAATACTATTCCTTTAAAAGGCTGAGATACTTATAGTTTTATCTTCTAAAGATAGATAACTTCATTTGATTCCTTTCGTAAATGGATTTAATTATCCAACTTGAATTCGAAGGAGTGTCGTATAAAATTACTTTTAAAGCAATTTGTGATACTTTAATCTTATGTAACTAACTCTAAGTTAAAAGTAATAAAGCTTTGAAATTCTGAAACACTATTAAGAATATCTCGCGATATATTTCAGATCTCGCACCGATTAAATCATGTTACAGACATCAAAAGCTTTTAGAATTGAATCGTAAAAATTATATTAAAGGCACTTCACCGGAGCTAGTGGCAGATGAATGTTTATATTATACCTTATCAGAACGGTGGTAGGGTCTGAATTTATTTGTGATGGTTGGTTCCACTGTTCTAGTTTGTGTTCCAGCGTCGTTTCTGCACTACTCAACTCGTCTAGAGCTCTTCGGAGTTCGAGTTGGCACCAAATTTTAGTTCTCAACGCTTCTCATTAGGCACTGCTCACCGACTGAGACATTGCAGGAAAATGCAAGCGGGTGGGAGAGGAGCAAAGCCGTTTGAGCGTTAAGGCGGACTTTTGTGCTAAGAAGCGCTTTCTTTCGAGATTTTTTAGGTGCGCACTTTACACTCATTTGGTTCTGCAGAATAGCGTATCGCTTACGATGTTTACTGGTATTATTACGATGTAGTCAAGTCAGTCAACGTTGCCAGGATTAGATTGTGAAAATGGGCATGCAAATATGATATAATTCTCGAGCTAAAACAATAAAAGCAAACGAGAAAAATGGGAGTAGTATGTTATGAACGTTTATTTATGCGATCGTATTTGAAAACTTTTTTACAATGTTGAACTATTTTATAAACGTAAGATGCTACTTGTCTTGCTCACTACGTATTCCATTCTTCGTCTAAACATCTAAAGACTCAATTTGAACGCAATATAGATAGCGTTTCGCTAAAAGCTTCGTTAACATTGACTCGCGTAACTAGCAATTATCACGTGATAACGTCGACATGTTACACGTCGCACAATTTATATAATCAGTTTTGAATTAAATCACTCTTTAACAAGCTTTCAAATTAAAATTCCTCTCTATATTACTTACAACATAAGTATGAATACGTGAAGAGTTCGACTTTCAGTACCGCTTTAAGAATAACAGCGGGCGTAAAAGTCTGAAATTTTTCAGATTCTGTTGGCAGTTAGAACAGTGGGTTTGAAAGAGCCAGGAGTAAATGATTTTCTGTTATATAAATGTTCGCGACGGCACAATTTACCCTGGATCTTTCTACCCCTGTCTCCCATACTGTCAGTGTAAATTAGAATCCGAAAAATTCCTGACATCTCAACTTCAGAATCTGAATTCAGAAATTAATTCCGGATTCGAATTTCGGACGTTTGGGCTTGCCCTAAGGCAGGAGCACAATTAATAGTTAATTATATTGTAATGTGCAAATACGCAAAGCTTCATCTATCGCCTCTTACGACACGCTGGTCTGCTAGCATGAGATTTTTAACATTATATGCCATGCTACGCTGTAATTTTCTTACTAACAGTACAGTTCAATTGTAACATGATAGATATTACAATCATAACTTGTGAATCTTATGCCTAATGCCGCGTCCAACATGATGCTGTCACGAACGTTCGTGACAGTATCAAATGAACTATTCTTTGCAGTATTACAAACCTTTACCATTATATTACACTAAAGAATTGTCTTTGTAATACTAAGAACCTGGTTATACTATGCGTTTACAACTTTAAATCGGAAGTATGTAAAAAAAAATAAACATCATAATTTCACACACAGTCCGTCTGCGACATGACTCAAAGTCTCTTAGCCTACATATTATTAATACTTGAAACTTCTAATATCCATTCGTACGTAATACCCTAGAAATTGGTCATAAAAATTAACTAAAAAATGCATTCCTACATAAAGGACATTGTTCACTTTACAATTTTTTGTTAAACAAAATGTTTAAACCAATTTCAATATTTTCGACATAGGTAAGAAAAATTTAATTAAAGGCAATTCCCAACATTTTATCGTAAAAAGATACCGATTGTGTTCCATGCCAGTCCTACATTGTGTCCGTGATTGTTTCTTATACAATTGTGGTTTGATTAGAGATTACTTGGGTAATATGATTATATTTGTATGGTTTGCAGTAGGGACATGGCTTCCATGCCCTTTAATTACTTTTATATTAATAAACAAAACCGGCCAAGTCTGTGTCGGACCACAAACTTTGACGGTTTATGTAGTTTAAGCAATCAATTAACTTAACAATACGAGTAGTAACTGATAGAAACTTCACTATACGAATAATAACATCGAAAGTCTCCTCATACTTCCACAGAATTTTGAATTACCTATCCAACCATACTCAATACTATTGGATTGACGAGAACTAATAATAGTTACTTATAGTTTCCGAGATAAATTGTAGACGAACAGGCATAGTGAAACAATTTGAATATGGAAGGATAAAAGCCATAGCTCTTGACTGTACTATAAGAGCAAACTCAAGCCCCGGTCTTGATAGCAGGATGTGGGGAGGAACCATTCTAGAGTCCCTGATTTCCGCTAGCTTCCGTTCTCTGAGCCTTTTGTTCTTTCATTGTATTTTATAGTTTACTTTAAGTCTTTGCTTTCGTTACAACGATTTTTAATACTTACAATAAAATTAGAGTTCACAATTTGTCACTTAGGTATACTTGTATAAAAAGCGAATTACAGAAATGGTATTTTCGCTTAGCTATCTCTTCCAGATTACCATAGTAAGTATAAGCTGGGAACTATAATAGTAATAGAAGTATTCCGAACGTTAAACTCTTATGGGCGTATATAGAAATTTGAACATACGTCTCGAAGCTAAGCACATTCTCGTTTCATAGTTTTCAGTTTTAAACTATTGGAAAACTGACTTGCAAATGGAAGCAATAGTTCTTAGTCGGTTCATACCGAGTGTTGAAAATTCGTCAATATGGTTAAAAGTGGATGTATTGACTTTCTAGTAATTTGTAGGTAATATTTATACCTTAGTATTAACTCGGTAACTTTGTAAAATATTTTAGGGTTAAGATTAAATATATAGGTAGACTAATTACAACCTTCTTGGTTGACAAGATCTTTAACATCTAGCAGTCAAAAAATCTTTTGAGTTATCTGGCTTTATAGATTTCACAAACCCGATCGATGTTTAAAAACATTTGATCGTGACTCATCATTTTCGTTAAATCTATTCAGCATCCGAAGGAAAACCTTAAGAGGGCGTGGCCATGTCTGGAGCCGACGTTAGTAGGCGGCCCTAATGAGCTGTGATTTAACGATGTGATTTGATCTTTATTGACAACGCTGTAGGGTTCAGTTAAGCCTGTAAAATGTTTCGTGATAACCGAGGCTGCCGGAGATTGACAAAAAGCTATTAGCTCGTGTAGGATTAGAGAATTTTCATTTTAGGCAAATCATTTGATGAAAACTGAGGCTGAAGTTTCATTCCAGATACTTTTTGTTCGTTGTTTTTGTAATATTTTACTCTTGTCTATTTCTGACTTCAGTCCATAATAAAATTTAACTAGTAGGTACATAAGTTTTATACCTAAGTGAAGACATGTTTTAATTGGCGCTCCTAAAAATATATATCATTATGTTTTATAGGGTTATTACATCAGCTATCTGCCAGTGAAAGTTCTGTCAAAATCGGTCTAGCCGTTCCAAAAATTAAAAAAATTTAAAAAAGTTAATAATTGTAAAAAATTATATTTTGGTATGTGTAACGTGTACGTATACCTACATAAATGCATTTAGTAAAAAGTGGGTATTTCAATACTACAAACAGGCACTTTGGAAGTAAATCGATTTTTATGCTTTTAAAAGGTTTTCCAACAGTACCTACCGCTTCTCAGTACTTAGTTACTTCAGAAACCAGTTCAAAGGAGTTCAAATGTGCGTAGCAACAAACTTCATAGGAACTGAGAATGGGGAAAAATACAAAAGACAGATTTCCCATTGAAACCGACCGACTCCACTTTGTTTGTGCATTGAACAGGAAAAAGTCACGGACGCAAAGACACTGCAGCTAAACAGTGTTATTACTTCTTTACTACAACACTAATATTATGCTTTATTACGAGTAATTCTTGAATATAAAATATTTAATCGGGCATAAGATAACAACGCTACCGATTAAGATTAAAATTGTAAAGCACGGGGATTTTACGTCAAAAAATTAATTAATCATGGTTTAATTTCGGGAAAATGAATACGGTATAATAGAAAGGTTTTAAAAAACAGTGGTGCGATCTGTTCTTGTTACGAAGAAGTTATTAGTGTATGACAGAATTAGCTTTTTTGCTCTTAGATTTTACTTACATTAGTTTCAAACTACATGTCGCCTAAATATATAGGTACCTATGCTAGGTACCAAGTGAAACTCGGTCTACAGTAGGTAAGCTTTTGCAAATTCACCGTTTAATCCTATAAAAAAACAATCTTGTTCATATTTACGATTCACGACCTATCAGTAAAATTTCTTACCCGTTGTAATATGAACGTAAAACAAGAATTAATGTTCAAAGTTGCTAATAACGGTGACGTGACACGTGAGCTAAAAGGCTCTCCGGGCCGTAGCACACGTTTGACACATCTGTTTCAACATTCTAACAAAATCGATGGCTTCTCCATGTTATAACGTAACTACAAAATGCAATTAAGTTCATGTGTGTTATCTATATGTAGGATTTTCTTACTTTTTATTTTCTTCGGAAATCGGTAATGTTTTTCGTGTTTCTTATTTATATCCATGAACAACACACTATTATATAAATCAACTACTTGCTTTCAAATGACTTACCATCTGTGTAAGCTATCCCATAATCTGCATCCCATTGTATCAATGCATCTGTTCCAATAATAATAACCGTAATAAACATTTTCGCTTTTCCCTACTTCTAGAACTGTCTCAACAAAGGGCATGATTGATATTCTAACTAAACTTAATGTTTTCCGTTCTTCGGAGTTCGGAGTGCATTAAATTTTAACGTTCATATCTTCCATTATCCAGGGACAAAGGGTTGAGTCATCCATTAAGTTTAAAACAAAGCAATGTATTCCGGCCATTGAGTCACGCTACTGGGGTGCGTATCTGGCATTCTCTACTTCTGTCTTTCACTTGAAAGAAAATACCTGGCGTCATATTGAGATGTTAGGTTTAGTCAAGAAAGTTTTTTTATTTTTGTAGTATCGACACTAATGATTTGTGTTTTCACTAGCAGACATTAGCGAGAGACGTTATTTAAGTTATTTGGAGTTGGACATAATTATGTACATTTATAGAGTATAATACTCTTAATGTAAATAAACGTAAAAAAATCACAAATTTTATTATATATATGTTATAGTCAAAGGCCGATATGCAGTCTCTACGCGAAATGACTGGTTTATTCTAGGTTTGACCAACGCCTTCGGGCCAACCCCAAAAATAATTCTAATTTCGGCCTTTGACTGAGGTGTTTTTAGTCCAACCTAGAAGTTCCTAAATTTTCAGTCAAACGCCGAAAGTGAAATAATCTGTTTAGGGCTTTGCCTAGTCAATCCTAGAAGCGACTGGTAGACACGATAAAACGTCGATTTAACCAAACATAACCTAACTATCATTTACTTTTAATTCTTTCGTGCTTTTACCACAATTTACTGTTTTGATTTGGAGTCACAATGGACGGATGGTTGGTTTCAGAATAAAATTTGTGGTACCATTACTACAATTTCAGGTGATAAAAGCAGGGGGGAGAGGGGGCCGCAGGCCCCCCATGAAGGGGGGTCTGCGGGGGGCGGAGCCCCCCAGCCCTTTTAAGAGAGTTACAGTTACGAAACAGGCTTGAGCTTGGTTAGGTTAGTTAGGTTGATGGTTTAATTCAAGAAAAAAGGAGGGATCCCGGCGACATTTGTGACGGATGGTTCTAATTTCTCTATAATAATAATACACGAAATTTATTTGACAAACGAAGACTTTCATACCTAATTGAGGTTTGACTGGTCAATCGGTCAAACCCCGATTTCATTAAATTGAGTTTTGACGTTTGCCTGATCAAATTCGTTTATCCTAGGTTTGACCAAAATACTTCAGTCTAAGGCCGAAAAATTTCATTTGTTTGGGCTTTGACTAAGGCTTAAAGTCAGAGCTGAGGATTGAGTAGTCAAACCTAGGAGTGCCGGGACTTCGACGTTTGACTATAACATATATATCAAATACAAAGCTAATTTTGATAGATGAATTCATATTTTTTTACTAGTTTTAAAACGTGAACCAAATTACATACTATACTTATTAGAATACTTTAATAAAAACAAAATTCTTATGTTGATTCAGAAAAATACCCATTTTGCTTTTATGCTATAAGTGTTCAAGATTGGCAAAGCAATTCGTCTTCATAAGTCAGTTTGAATAAAAACGCCATATACCCTGAAATTTAATAAATATGTGAATAGTTCTATCGCATGAAAGCATAACAAATTTCTCAGCTTATTTTTTGCATACATAAGGTCGGAATATTTCTCAACGAATGCCATTCATTTCAGCTCGCCTGGTATACGTTGTAATAACCCTTAAAATAAATACAATGTACCAACATTTACATATTGTTTACATCCCTTTATACCTACCTACTTTCACTAGTCTAGAAAATAGATTATAAAGCGTTGACCGGTAAATTGAGACGTATTTATCCCTTTGACGATTTAATACATACGAGTCGTTTAAGTCTTAGTCTACTCTTTTGAGACAGAAACGCGATAGCAATACGACTAAATGTCGCACGTTTGAAAAGACTTGCGACATTTGACGTCGCGATATTTCTGTCCCAATAGTTCACTAAATTCAATAACAATAAAAAATTATTACCGAAATTTAACGTAACTTTTTAATGATAAAGAATTTAAATCATTATAAAATACAAAGTTGGACTCTTAAAACGACTTAAACGAGTTCTTCATTTAACTCCTAAAATCTGAATGAAATGAAAATATTAGTACGCTAATGAAATTTGTCTTTGATCTCCTTAGTTCTTGTAGATGAAATTCGCGTTATTTGTCTTGTTCTCTAGTTGATTAAAACGTCAAATAGTTTCGTTTCCAGTTTGTTAAATTGTAAGAACGCTTCTGGTCGTTTGCAGATTGTAAGCGTCTGTTAACTTAACTTACATTTCAATATATTTTAAGTATAAGTACCCTTTTACTCTTTACAAACCTTTTAACTGCTGTCAAACATTAGTCAATATTAATAACATAATCAAAATCATCTGACGCAAAAAAAATGCTTCTATTATTCTATTATTGCCTTTTTACAGAAACCTGCCTATTTATAGTTAGCTTTGTAAATCATATTTGTTTACGTAAACAGGTAATATGTAGTTAACACTATTTGGGCTATGCTAATTGCTTTTCCGCCATTAGGGATTTGTGTAAGCACGCACGGCTTCGCACGAACATAGGTGTTTAAGCCTGAGGTTTAGTATACGACAAATTTACAGGTACCTAGTTCTTAGGTAATGGTCGTACGGAACGATTGCAGCGAGTACATGGTCTCTATACGATTAACGAAAGTGTACACTTAGTTTGAGTTCTGTATATCGTATATTTTAAGAATGGTGATAAGAAAAGAGGTCCTGATAGCTCAGTAGCTACGTTTATTATAATTGATCAACGAATTTAAGCAACTACGATAAAAGTTGGTAGGTACCTACCTACTAGCAAAAATATTTGTTTTACGTTTCTGTACCTTCAAGGCCACGTTTAGTCATCGGTACTGCTGCTCGGTGAATTACAATTTTGAAGTAATTTTGAGAACCAATTAAAACGTCTATTTATGAATCCTCCATAATTGATAACAAGTTGGAATTTTGTTTTTTTTTTTAATTTATTGCAGGACTTTGTCGGTGAGTAACTACATCGTCCCATAAAGGAAACGCGCAAATATACAATCACATACAATAAAATAATAAAAAAGATTAATCAATGTTTAATACCTACTTTGGTATTCATTGCCAGACATCAAGCGACTGTTTACTTTGTGAAAATTGTATTGTCTTTTCAATATTTTCCATTAGGCACCTACACGTACAATTTGATTTGCTTTGTAAGATTTTTTTCTGTAGATAGGTACAATGTTTGTGATATAGACAGAGACACACCCACGATTTTGTGATACACCCACGCGATCTAAACTTATTGTAGGTACAATTACGTGGGCAATACTTGCGTCACTCTATCAGTACCTAGAGACGTGTGGGCGGTGATACCTAACAAATTTAAATTTACGCATATTTTACACTATTAAAATAGGATCAATGAATTCTAAGACGTTTCATTCATAATCAGGATATTTATTTCTCTCTGTAGCTTGTCGATTTATTCTGTATTGTATCTTGGGCTAACGTTTATCTTACGTTTTCGTTTCGGTGTTATTCTTTCTTAACATCTATCTATCTCTTTAATTAATCAAAATCGATAGTCTCTACTAACGGCTTTTATCTGTCTTCATTTTAACGGTGTCAGACTGAGAAACAACACACATCATGAACCAGTGAATCTTGAAATATGAGACTTCTTACAGCAAGTTTTTAAAGCTGTGGCGTACAAGCAAAGTCGCCATCCATCCAGATTTTCCCAGGTTTATTCAGAGGCCGTACTTGACATTTTTAAAGTATCCGGGTAATTTCAACATTCATACATCTCATAGAAGTAAAATGGGATAAATGCCCAATATTTCAACGAAGGAACTCACAGTAACTAGCACAACATATTTAGCTTGCCAATATCGCCACAACGTCCAAGTTACTTATAGCTCTAAAGACGCGCTTCATTCGAACCAAGTTAGCGATTACCCCAGTCTCGGGATCGCTTACGTCATGTTGTCAGATGACATCGATGTTATGGGGTTAACGACTAGTCTAGACGCCAAGCCAAGGATACACTCGTATTACTTACTTAAGAATATAAAACTAGCAGGGAATAACAACCATTTCTTTAATGTAAATGCCTGTTAAAGTTAAATAGAGCGCAGTCTAATTATTGTAATCGGTCTAGTATGTTATCAAGTGATATTTATTGCATCACTGATGAAGAAGGTTTCTAAACCTAAAATGCCTTTTATAACATTTTAGTCTGCGTTTCAAAACAATCGTAGAAACACTGGTAGCTCTCATCCCAATACATTTACCCTTTGTATTTATTATTACCTATTCGTGATCGATAGCTCTCCCGTCCATAGCAAGACAAAAGTAAATATGTAACGAATTCATTGTATTATTATAAGGTACTTTTGAGTTACGCCTAGTAATATTTCCACTAACGGTTAGCACAACGAATAATTTTACAAATATAGGAACTGAAGATAAATCAGACTATAGATAGAATACCCTCATCTGTCTGAGTGTATCATATTAGCATGATACCCCAGAGGAATTTGCTACAGGCCAAGAATAGTAAAGTTACGCGACTGGGTTACACCAATAATTTTCATCATCTACGGTCGTGAGGCGGAGCCTTCGAGAGGTTTAAATCATTGGAATCGTAGCCTTTCGTCTAGACATCGTAGCTGTGCCAAGGCTTCGCTCCTTCGAGCCACTAAATAATAAGTTACATGCAATTGAATGCTACGAATATTCATGTTAATATATTTTCTCTTTCAATGTAATTTTAAGTAGGTAATTCAGTGTTTTAAGTATTTTATTACTTTACATTTTTATAACTGCACTTATTTCAGACAAAACTTACATGGAATAAAATGGCGCGTTTGATTTAAGTTTACATTCACAATAAAAACCTTTGGATATTTAACACTTTTAAATTTTAATCACTTGTTAGTAAATATTATTTACAATATTATTGTTTCTTTTTATAAAACGTACACTTACTGAAATAGGAAAACTTCGCAACTTACATGAATTAAACATGTTTCATGTAACATTTATGAAACGTATTCAACTGTTAGAAAACCGAGTTTCCGAGTTCAAAGTCAAAGTTTGTCTGTGGTGTAACTTAAACAATTTGTCCGGACATTCGTGTCATACATAATACGTATATATATCATACAAACATAATATTATACATATTAAATTTATACAAGACTCAAAGCTCTTACCAACTCTTATTTGAAAATAACCAAAACAACCCTTACCCTTGGTAGTTAAGTAATACCTAATATAGTGTAACAGAATGACATCTTTTTGTCGTAAATGCGTTTTTTTTGCTACCATACGGAAGCAATCCTTAGAACCTAATAATCACAAAATCAAGGGGTTTGGCGTTGTAGTTTCCAATCTACAACCAAAATAAATTATGCCAATGGATAGCAAAAGGATCAAAGAATTAATTACAATGAGCGAAAACTGAAAAATAGCGAGCTGTGGAGGGGGAAGCGCTGCCATTTTGAGGTTATTTTGCGATGGAAATACGTAAATAAAATATTTTAATTAAAAAAAATAACCTGTAACATAAATGTATTCATGTACAACATACAGCTGTGTTTTCATGACACAGCTATATGTATTTTTTTATTATTAAAGCAGAGCCTAGCGAGATTAAGCGAGGTGGCGTGATAGAAAATTATATAATTAGAGTATTGAACGAGTTTATAATAAATTATTCACTATGAATAACAAGATTAGGTAAATTATTTAGTAGATATAGTAAATGACAATATTATGTTAGAGTGTAAAGTTTAAGATAATATTATACCCAAGTTATTTGTAAGTAAGGCTATAGGTACCTAAATGTGGTTTACCACGGACGCAATTAATGTTAGCATGAACGAGTATTCAAAGTTTACTTAGACTTAAAGTTTGATAGAGCCCCCTATCCTAAAGCATAGTAAGATATTTCTGCATTTTAATTAAAAAAACTATTTTCTTTCATCAATTAAGAATCATTATTGCCTTATGTATATTAAATATATTTTATTTTCATTACTGAATCAAAGCGTGTTAAATTCTTCCAATACCTAAGATCATTATCAAAGCATCCAACTAGCCAGTACTATGCACCCTTGAGTGCAGCGCCGAAGGTTGGCTTAGTGCATTGACTCGGGTAAGCCGCCCAAATTGAATGGTTCGTACTCAGCGCGCGGTAGTACGGTGGGCGCGGTTTCTCAACCGAGTTGGTTTATAACTGGGTGGTTGTATTAGCAACAGGTGTTATGCGCGTTACGTAAGAGCGGCGCGCGCAGTTCATTCAGGAGTAGTACGCTATCGACCCGCCGTACGACGCCAATCGATCCGCCTCCCCGCCCAAGCTTTTGAGCGTCTTTTCAACCATTACGTCTTGAAGTCTAGGGATTTTGAATCGGTTGAGAGGTTTGCGTTTTATATCAACTTTATTTAATTAAACTACTGTTATAGCTCTAACTGGTGCTTGAGAAGTCTGCTGGTAGGTCCCAGATTTGATTCCTTGAGAAGTTTTATGACATCAATTGTTTGCTATAGTAATTGTAAAAATATAAACGTTATTAATTTAAGGCTGAATTTTATGGAAACCAATCTGAAATGCTTTCATAGAAAAGTAATTTACTTAATGAAAGAGATCTAAAGTATGGCAAATACGATTAAAAATCGAACTCGCTTGGAATATTTCTAGAACCCCTGCTATTTGAATATCTTAAGTACATACCTACTTACAATAGTTACAGACTACGCAACAACGATGTGACGTTAACTAGAGGTACATTATCAGTACTTAAGTATACCAAAAAAAAAAATATTAATTGTAATCCATATTTTATTATAAACCTGTGACTATTTAAATTTAGCCTATACAAGAAAACTTTACTTTGAACAGCAACGTGTAATAGGAATTTTTTTCCAAAAACATGGTAGGTATAATTAAAAAGTAAAGCGTCATTAAAAAGTAAATATTATTATTAATCCACCTCAATAGAAATAAAAAAAATAAGTGCGTCAGAGATAATAAATACATCAATGCATTCACAAATAAAAAAAAAATATTTTACGCGGGATTATTGCTGGCATATTTAATTATTATGTTGACCTTTTTTAAGACTTCGAATTTTAAACTTACAATGCGTGGCGGCAATGTTTCTGTGGCTGAGGGCGGGAAATTTTCGCCAACCATAATTTTATTTCAAGCTTTATATAGGCGGCCATCGTTAAATCTCTGAATAAATTATTTAGACATACCTACTACCAAAGTGGCAGCTACAAGCGGAGGTAAGATAACGTTACTATTATATGTATAGTGCTGTTTTCATGATTTTAAAGACTTAGGTTAACCGCCTGCGATATAATCGACCATATTGGTAATTTAAAAAAATTCTATTGACTTTATATTGAGTAATCTTTATACCTACTTGGTAAGATATGAAAAACTTTATCAGCTATTTATGTAATAACTGAACAAAACAATGTTGCGCAACCTTTATTATTAACTGTGTTATTGTTAGTTAAGCGTTTTTCATTCACATTATGCCGCAAATAGGATGCCTCTGCCTATGATCAAAGTATATTAGACAATGCTGTAATTATGATTTATTTTGTACAACATTATCTAACCAATTTAATTAATCATTTTGTATTATATACGTATGTATTATAACGAATATTTTATTTTTATTTATACGAGTACATGGGACGAAATGACACAAAAATAAACATTCAAATCCAAACAATGCGCACAGAAAATTGTTTCCTATACGATGACGTCAGAGAGATTGCGTGTCAGCAAATAGGAAGTCTGTTATCTCTGGTTCTGTAACTATTGCATTGTGCACGCTGTGGTGTACCAGTGGATATCAAAATATATCTGCCAACACAAAACCAGTCTTATAACTTACGAAATAGAACGCAGTCTCTATTGAAGATGTATCTGTACTTATTGCCATTAGGCATGCATAGTAGAGAAGACTAGTAAAACTCATGAATATAATTTTATTGCTTTGAAACTGAAATAGTAGGAAAGTCACGTCCACCCACAAACGTACGACATAGGATTAAATCTGTTTTTACTCGTCCGTCCCTTTTTTGTTTTACGCAAAATAGGACGCTTGTGGGTAACACTGATGAGCAGAATAAGGTCACACACATTTCATTTTGTTTGTTTTACTAAGCTTTGTTCTGTTTCATTATGAAATCAAGGTTTATTGTTCTTTTGAATCGTTATATATTGTACCTATGTTACCGAGATTAAGAATAAAAATTAGAGTATTTATCATTAACGATCAATTAAATACCCAGTCACAGAAATTTAGAGCGATGAATAGGTGACTGCTGTTATCAAAGTTTTTTTTTATGTACGAGTATATATTACATTAGACGGTTCTTCATTTTAAAGACAAGTTAGCGCCAATTTCAACAACACGATCCTTACAAAAAGGTTCTACCTTTATTTAATCAACACAAATAAAGACTTAGGTCTTTAAGAATAATATTAGTATCATTCTTGCATCAAAAGTATAAACGAAAAAAGGCGGGAAAATTCTTTGCCACAAAACACACGTAGATTCAAGCTTGTATACACAACATGCATAAAAATATCGTTACACATCGGTGGCATTCTTGCTACGGACGATACTGACGTTTAAGTAAGGCATCATCCCAAACAGTTTCATACAAATATGAATTAATTAACACATTTCAATTAAATTCTGTAGATATGTTATTATTGTTGTTCGTAACTTTGTTCTCCGTTCTTACGCTTTTTACTTTTTTTTTACTTGATTTTTAAGTAGGTACTTACAATAGTTTACTTTTAGGTCACATTGCTTGTTCTCACTAATGAAGTGACAATATATTTAATGTTTGTTTTAGTTCAGTTTAAGTTTAAGAAATCTCACAGTTAAACACATTTTTTGGCGTGCAAGGCGTAAGTTTCGTGAAGGCGGCACTAGTTACAATATAAATCTATGAGATAACATAAGCCTTTATTTTCGGAGTACATTTTCCGTTATCATTCCCGCATAATTACTATTCTCTCGCTACGTAGCTTGAAAAACATATAAAAGACCTCATTGTAATTTTCTTCGCAATAATTGCACGAGTTACTTTGTAAAGAGACTATTAAAAAGCCTTTGCTTTAAAGTGGGTCAGTGGATATTGGCTAAAAGTTTATTGAATTCTACAGAAACTTTCTTTTATTTGGAGGAAATCCAATGTAGAATGCCTATTAGATTCTGCCTAATGCCTATATATTTCATCAAGAACTTTTAAATAATATATGGCAGGTAAATGAAGGCATTCTTATTGGTTGTTAATATTATTTTAATTGTGGTGTCTGGAATGACTGAGGATAATTTCTGTTATTAATGTCAGTAAAAAGTTAATAAATATCTATGAAATGTGACAAGTAATAATCAGTTGATGTAATATACAATGTTGCAGTTATCATTCTCTCAATTTTTAAATACTTATAGAAGAAAGAACCATTCGTTATGAATGAAAAAATCATTAATTATTTCATAGTTTTCTGAGTAATGGAGTTTATATGTTTTATCGTATTGCGTGTTTGATTAGTTACGTTCATTAAAATTTTCAACTGTCAAAGGACTGACGGAACGTACAACTTTAACTTTGTAATCATTTGTAACATGTTTATTAGTTGGACAGTAAATAATGAGTTTGTAAGTGTGTTCAAATTTAGTGAAAAATACGTTACGTTCAAACGTTACACGCATAGTAAAATAACTTCAAAGTGTACACAGTTAAAATAAACGCCTTTATCTCTGACTAAGCAAAGGAAAATACTTCATTATTATTATCATCTGAATAGGTTTTTTTGAGAATTTTAGACAGCTGTTGATATTCATAATTACAATTAACTATTAATCCAAAACCATTGAATGAGCTAAAAATGTAAATTGTATAACAACAAAAAAATTAAGTTACAATATTAGCCCAAAACTACACAAGGACAGGGAAGGGTTGCTAGAAAAAAGTAACGCTTATTTCAATAAAACTTATAAAAGTTAGCATTTATATTTTTACATAGGCCTCATCCATAAGATAGTAATATACTTTATTGAGAAACGATTTTCAGCAATAACCGCGTTTGGCCACGATCGCTATATAATATAGGCACGTAATGTATAAGATACTCGTAAAACAATGTTGAACTGGTACGTTTATTCGAAAGCTCTATCCTCTGGGCTGTGCAGTGTCAACGGCCATTGAGCCCATTGTCCGTTCTTGGCCGGCATCCCACTATAACTCCGTCCAATTGTCTTAACTCAATTAAGTCTGTCTGCCCTACATAATCTGCCATTTGCAACTCTTCCTCATACTCGAAACTTGGCGCGGTCGAAGGCTCTTAGATTCATATTTAACGGCATAACCGTTCCTTGCGAATATTGAAAGTTAATAAATAAGTTCAAATTCACGTGTGCGACAGCGTAAGTTACGACTGGTTGCTGACCGTTGTCCATGCAAATCAAGCTTTAAAATTATGTTTAAATGAAATTGAGTGTGAAAAAAATGTCATTGCGTAGGTACCTAAGGGTTAAATTACAAATATTAAAATGGATCCACGTTAATTGTCATATCATTTTACGATAGGGCGGCGGCATGGTCGCAAAGTAAAAAAATAATAACTTTATTTTTCAACGAATATTTTGGTACTTACCTACTGATACATTATTTTAAAATCGATTAATCACTTCACAAACCTAGGAGTTCAAACGAATCCAATTATTGGAAATCTTAAAAAAATTCTAGCAAAAATTTATTCTTCAACTTTGGTCTTTTTATACGTAGACTATTAAAGATCGATCCTTAGCTCGGGCTCTAAGCAGGCTGATGACGTCACTTCGTTCAAGTTTCATTTAAGTTCACTCCGAGTGTCGATAACAGATGGTACCAGGAAAAAATGTTCTGGTATAATGGTTTGAGGTTTTTCTCATTTCTCACCCCGTGACAGTGAAACAGGGGCACAGTTTGCATAATTTATTTTGTGGCTAGCATGATCACAATTTTCTTATATTGTCGGAGACAGGCGGGAAGCCTTTGTAACTAGCTCCTATATTTCATTCAATGGCACTTGGTTGAGAAATTATTATCTTTTCAATTTAATCATACTAGGTAATAAGATAATTTGCCTTATTTTATTATAACTATTCCGGACTAAATTTTCTTCTAGAGTGATAATTTTATCATACCCTCAAAATAAGAATTCTTCTAAGGTGATCAAATATCAAGGAATTTTGCTTTACAAACATTGTTAGCTATGTAGATTGATGGGAAAGTAAGAATTTACTATCTTAAAAAAAGATTTGTAGGAACACTTAGGTTTATGTTATAAATATTTCAGAGGTATTGTTCCTGCTTGATGAACGATGGCTTTTTGTGCAACTCACGTGTAGGTAGGTATCTACCTACTACTAATATTATAAAGAGTTTCTCTTTGTAACTGAGGGGAATGTTGGAGGTAATCTTCGAAACTATTTATTCGATTTTTAACATTATTTCACCAGTAGAATGGTAATGGTACGTTATCAGTAAATGATTATTTTATTTTAAAAATCTTTGTTTTAATTGCACCCTTGGTAATATTTAACAATGGCCAAACATAATAGAAATATATTATAAAAGACATTGCATAACAAATATACGCCAGTTTTAGTCAAACAAATATACACATTTTGTACTATAACTTTCAAAAGATAAAATAGAAGCTTCCTTCTATTTTCAAATATGTTTGCATAAAGAGTCAATATTCGTATTGGCTGTTTGGTTCGAGCAGCTGAATATTGGTTTCAGACCCAATAACACGGCTCCGGCACATGCCTTTACTGCAAGACGATTCTTTTGTTAAACTGAGATTATACTTATTTTCCTCTAAGTTTTGTCATTACAGCCTTCAACTGTGTCGTTTGGGTCTCATCCCACATTGTACAGAAAAGTTGAGTTGCCATGTAAAAGTTGCTTGAATACGACTTACTTAAATTAAATGTTGGAATACTTTAGGATATGGAAATTACAAAAAAAAAAAACTTTTTCGAACAAAATTATAATTAGTTTTATATTTATACTTTGAATCAGGTAGAACAAAAAAGGTCTGGCCCTTAATTGAAATGTATTTTTTCAGAGACTTTTAGGTCAATTTATGTCATTCTTAGTTTATTTATTTTTATAATACAAACTCTTCTTTTACTAACTCCACCAAAAGTTTTATAAGAAAAAAACCAAGTCGAGCCGGGACAAAAATCAATACCTCATTATACCTGCGAACTGAAAACAATGGGAATTAAAAACGGTACGCATTCGAAACAAAGCGAATGCTAAAAAGGATCGGGAGTAAAAATCGGGAAGTAGGTACCGGGGAAACGCGGAAGCATTTTACATTGTGCGGGATAGGTCCAGTCACCTCTGCGGTATTCGGGAGGTTGCAACTGCAGTACAGTGACCTCGTGCGTACGCGAGCGGAGGGGGGGCGGGGCGGAAGTAGGTCAGGGCCCCCCTCCCCATACCACACAGCTACGACTCGACTCGATCGACCACCAAATTCTAACGCATTCGTCGAGAAACAACATGCTCATCTTATCGAAAGGGTTCTACGCGTAACGATTTAGTAGCTTCGTACGGATGATGCAAATTAGGTCACATTGTTATTTTCGATTTTTAAGGCTATTCTTTGGAGGTAAATTTACTGAGAACAAAACGCAATAATAATAGTAACAGTAAATATTCGGTAATTTGTTGTCAGCTGTAATATTTTGGTGAGGGCCCGAAAGTTACCCAATTTCAAGACTTTTATTTATAGAACTTTCTGTGTTGTAGATATTTGGGGCAAAGTGAACAAAACTGTAATCTACAACTTTCGTAAGTACTTTGTCGTTTTGGCCACGGCACTAAGGAGCTGAACAATAGTTTTATTTTCTGGATAATAGTTAAATCAGTGCAAGCACCCGAATTCCGTGGGGACTAACAAAATAGCTGTCATTTCGTTAGGGAAAAGCAAACTATAATTGTTATTCTGATTTGTCTTTATAATCCATCGTATTTCACGTCATAAAGTCTCTGTATTCGAATAACAGACACATTGATTATATTGTAGTATTATTTTCATTCATTGTAGTATTAACCTTCATTTAGATTACAGCTAAAAACCAGTTTTACTTGAGCATTCGTCACATTAGGCGCGGTACAAAATTGGGTGACCGCTGGTGAAACTCTCTTACGGAGTTCGCTTCCGTGTTTCAAAGGGCCTGTTATTCAGTAAATATCATTATCGTAGAAAGCAATCGTAAACTCGTAGTCGCAGTCCTTCGACATGAGAACTTTCGATAGTCACGACAATACTTTTGTATTAATCCGCATTAAAGCACCATTGTAGGTAAGTTGGCTTTCTCGGCTATAATGAGAAACTTGTGAATTAATCAATTCTTAATTAGAACTAGTAATTACAAATCTGTTTGAATTTGAATATCATAGAGTTGTTTATACGTAGATACACCTAAAGTACGTTAAAACGCGTTGTATTATCAATTTAAAAGATGGGATGAACAAACCAGATTCGATGTAAATTTTAAAGGCATTGTAACTACCGTGGAATCCACTAAAATTAATAATAATTTAATAAGTTAAATCACATTACAAATTAACTTAGCACTTAGCACACTGCCTATTAGCAAAATTGGTCGGACCGCCCCATATGCATTCGCTATATTTATCTAGAGGAGATAAATAGATTCATGCCTAACTAAAGCTTGAATGTAGCTCAACACCGTATATTTCGTAGCAATCTAGACACAGTAGCCTACTAACTTCAAAAATGCTTTAATAATGCCAACCGTAACAAAGAATCCGACGAAAATTACTCAGTTTTTAATTACACGTTAACATTACGTCACGAAGTCTGTGAGGCAAGTTTAAATAGTTAGGTAACAAAAAATTATGAATGGGTGTTATACTTTCTTTCGTGTTTACACTCACGTACTGAGATATGTAAACCTTGATAATATAGTACGATGTAGTTTGTACTTACGCAATTAACAAAGTTTCGTATTTACCATATTACCATTTGAACCCAGTCTGTTTATATTGTAAGTTAATAGTTAGTAGAAATGGATATTAGTAACGAGAAACGAAATGATCTAGATAGTTTGTAATACAATTTTTCAGTACAGTCTAAGCCTACGATAGAACATTTTAGCTTAGACTAAAGACAAACGAACATAATATTACAATCATGACACTCGCTTATCTCTTTGGTACCCTTTTGTAGAAAATCTTTTAACGTACTGTAACCGTGAAATCGGATACAGGTATCTAGAACATCACTAGAAGAGGTTTACGGTTTAGGAATACAAATAACATGTACCGTTTGCCAAGTTTGGTAAAGCTCTGGTTTGGTAAGGTGGGTTGATTGTTCAGTAAAATGTGCTGAATATATCAATTGTGGAGAAGAGATTTTGTTTTGTTTTTCATACTTGTTTAGGAATGATAATAACAGAGCATAAATTTGTAAACTTCGTATTGTAAATTATGGGGTAAAGGCACGAAAGGAATGTTTTTAAGGATTGATAAAATCTCCTGAGATACGATCGTTTATTAATTAAAGTAAATGAAATACAGTACAATAGTGCAGGATTGCGAAGGGCTGGTTAGTTATTCAATAACCTCCACCAATGACTGCTAAAATCAACGGCAACTAGAAGAATCACTTAACTCTCGCTAGAAGGACATTTTATACCTACAAAATTACTGACCGTAACGCTGGATTACGGCAAACATTATAACAATACAAATCACACAAGCAATAGCAGATATAACATACAAATCTACAAATCCGTTAAGTGAGTGAATAATTGTCGCTCTGACATTGCACTTTATAGTTCCTCGTTCTCGATGCGACCATGGTTGTATTGAAACAATACCCTTTGATCAACGCAATGTATCGTCGGTAGTTCTCCATATTGAAACTGAACTGGGAAGCGGGATATTTACGTACAAACGACCGGGGAAATAAGTTCGGTGACGTCGCGTTTATCGACATGAGTTGAGTTTTTCAACGCTCATTCATCACATGCTTTTGTTCTTAGTTGTAATTCATTTTGGGGACACGAAAGACATCTGTTTCGGAAATTTTATTTTCAATTTTATGAGAATCTGAAGAACTGGTTTACGGTTATTGCAGCTTGTAAATACATTTCATTTATAACCGAAGCCAACTGGAACTCAGTGTTACAAAGTGAGAGGTCGTAATCCATAGTCATCCCTCTATAAACCGTAGTTCATCCTTTACGAAATTGCGCATTAGCTGACTTCAGACAACTTTGGAGCAGAGACAATCCCAGTACGCTCGATTTCTTGTAGACTGATGAAAATGATTAATCAAATCAAATCAATTCAAATTTACTTATGGACTTACATAATTAAAATGATAAAAAAAATTACAAACTTAAGATTGTGATTTTGATACTGGTACGATGTACATTCTTTAGAGGTACATACAATTGGATACTATGTGATGTGTAAATATTGTTGCATTGTTGCAATGT
>LGAG01000591.1:675889-692455 GCA_001278395.1 Lerema accius
ACAGCTCCACCAACCCGTTCCTGCAGCAGTACGACGCCGAGGAGGAGGCCGAGGCGTGGCGCGCCGCCGACATCTTCTCCTCCGCCGCGCACACATAGTGCTCATAGCGAATTGAATTTTCTAGTCAATTTTTTTATCGAATCGAAAGAGTGCTACGATTCCGCTGTATATTATGTTGTTCGGCGAGCGTGGTGCGCGTTCGTGATGTTTGTTATGTATAGAGCGAGTTACGTTGTAAATTATTGTGAGAATGTTTACCTACTGACGCGCCGCCGCCGCCCCGCCCCGTAGCTCGATAGCGTAATCGTATTGTATTGTACATTGTATATAATATACGTATATGTAGGTACGCTCCGATTTTGTACCGGTCGGGCGGGGCCCCGGCGCTCGGCCGCAGCGCTACACACATCATCCCACATATCAGAGGCTTGCGTACACGGTCGACACGACCCGGTGGCGGCCCACTGTCCACACCTATACACTCCACGTACACCGGCACAGGTGTAACGTCGGAATGGCACTTGTAAACAAATTATTTAATCGAGTGTCGATAGTGGACACAAGTCAGTAGCTCGAGTAGGGAGAGTGTATAATAGATCAGACGTACGGACTGTCTTGAGACTGAGACCATATCAGAGTAGCTCGTGTATAGATATAGCGCTCGCCAATCTTTTTGGCCTCTCTGAATCGTGTTGCTAACTCGCACTTCCTGACCTGCTCAAATCGACAATAGCTTTGGTAATTTGATGCAGTTCTTTTTTTCAATTACCCCATTACAAAATTTGAAATAGAAATTTCAGTATGAGAAATATAACTATAAACAACGTTACCTAAATCCACAGAGTAATAGAGTGATATGAAAGTTCAGTTCCAGTTCCATTCGTATTGCGCTTGCGCAGAGACTCGCGCACAGATCAGAGGAGCCACAAGGTTTGTCGTGAACGAACCACTCGATGGGTTCCGTCGTAGAACGAGCGATTACGTCACATCGTTGGCAACGTCTAAGGGAAGCTGGTAAAATTAAATTAATCCAAATAATCCTTGTTCATTATTAACTTAAACTATATTGTATAACGGTATATTAAACTAAAATAGATTTAGTAAAGCATTTTTACGAGTCGCTAATTCTATGAAGGACTGGATTTTTATCCGTTGAGGTCGGTCGCAATCTCAAGATCGGGGATAATATCTGCGAACTACCGATATCGAGAGATAGATAGACGATAAAGATATCTTTAAAAGTTTCGATTAGATAAAGTCTATCGGATATCGAGATTCGCAAATAGGATTTCAGTTCTTTTTCTAGCGTCTGCTAGACATATAAGAGTGGTAGAAATTGACCAATGACAGCACTGATTGAGAGTTCACTGCCATGATTGGTCCATTTTATATAGATTGTATTTATATGTCTGTCGGAAGCTGTTTGGTTACATATTGAGCAACACTTCAAGACGAAGTTTTGTTACTGATGTTATAAAATAGTATTGCACAAATAACACGACTGATATGGGACACAATGTTTTTGATACTTTACGATTTACCTGTTTATGGTTTGTGATATATCTTACTAGAGTCTTTGTTGAAAGCTCGTCTGTATAAGTATTCGTTCATGAATTCTAAAGATTGTTGAAAATCCATGAAAACAATACGACTGATAGACGATTTATTTGTTTCGTTGTTGATTTGTTTATCGAATGCGGACTGGTTTGTAAAAAGAAATTTATGACTTAATATTACAAGTTTTCAGATTCCATAGACTAATTATGTACTCGGTAACTTATAGTTATATTCATAATTGAGTTGCTTGAGCTAAAATTGTATTACTATATACCTACACTATATACCTACTCTTAAATATAAACTTTATGATAACATTTTACTATTAGAATGTTGTAAACTATAGCTTGTCCATTGTTAGCGAATTTACTCCATTTTGATATGAAAAGGAATTCATGCACGGATGTTTTCTTTGAAATAAAATCTATTTTCATGGTTGAATCGATGACAATATGATTTTCGATGTAATTTAAAGATCTGATGAACTTTGAATATGAAATTCGCTTTTGAACTTTGTAATGATATTTCAATAGTTCTTTCTGTCGGATACGTCTTACGATCGTTTCGAGGGTTTATAATTGAATAATTTAAAATAGTAACTAAGGATAGAGATTAAATATAGAAAAGTACATGGCAATGAAAGCTCTAAGTAAGGATCCTGAAAAGAAAAAATGTGTAAATAAGTACCAGTGAAAGTTCACATGTCGGGAATATTTGGTTTTGATTTTTGTAAAATTACAGACAACTCAGTTATTAATTATAAATATTGTTAGCTCACAAACAAACTTAAGTACAGACCTACTTATGAATAATAACTTAAAAATTACGAATGGACCTTTGAAATAATTATGGTTAACTGTAGTAACTAAATAATTATTTAATTTGGTCATTTTGATAATGTTGAAAAATTTGCCCATAGTAATTACTTAAGTTGAGAGATTTAATTGTGAGCTAACAGAATTAGGTACTACGCAATCATCTGAATAAACCCAACCATTCTGGTAAAAGTTGAGGTTATAGTATAAAAATAAGATGAAAAAACTTCATCATTTAGAACTTGTGTTATAATTTTTCAATGTTATTGTCATTATCGTGTTTCTGGTGTTTTATAAATTAAAGCGGTTCTACATTCACGGCGAACACCCGCGAACAGACATGACAAATTTTTGTGAATGTTCGCGGGTAAAACGCTTTCGAACGTCGTAGTTTGACGTTCGATTGTCACGTTTACACGGTACTAAACACTTTGTCAAACGTAACGGCTTTCACACGGCGAAACTGCAAGCAGCAACGGACATGTTTCCGTTGATGTTCGCAGTCTTGAATCGCTTATACGGCGTGATGAACGTCTCCAGTGATGAAGGGCTGAAGACATTCCGACATTGAGAACAAAGTTTACGAATCGTACGGTAGAAGACTTGAAGTGTCGCTCGACAGTCGGTAGCCGGTCGCGCTCGCGGCGTTAGTGTGTAGTACTACGGCGCACGGCTTGAGTTGGCTTCTCGCGGTGGCAACCCTATACATCGCTCCTCGGCCGTATTTATGTAGATAATAATTATGTTGTGAGATTAATTGTAAACGTCGTCCGTAAATTAATAGTTCAATTCTGGTGGAGGGCTCAGTGTAATTGAACAGAGCGTTAGGTTAGGAATTAAGTTGATTGGTTCTCGAATGATTGATTGGTGTCCAATTAAATATTTTCTTGATTTCGTTAATGTTGTTTACGGTTTATAATTGAAGGTTCATAGATGTTTTATAAATGTTAAAGTTCATTATTTATCCTTTGCCACAGTGTAAGCTCATTGTTTATGTTCACGAAAAAAGGTTTCCTTATTTAGCAATAGTTTTACACTGTACTCTCGACCAAGCTTTGTAGATAGTTTTGTTGTCAACTGCATGTTCGATTGTTTAACTATATTAAATAAAAGACAAACTTTTACTAGGTTAAATTATGAGTTTAAATATTTTTCCACTAAATGTGAAAAATAATCCAGGGTTACTTTTCACTTACGGTAAAACCGATAAATTTGGTCGAGTGTGTGCACGGGCACGAAAGATAAGGAATGTTCACAATTATATTAGGTGCTCATTTAAATATTCGACGGTATAGCTATGTGGGAATGGAATATACATATAGTTAAAATACTCTATTAAAATTGAGCCTAAACAAGATTATGTAAGCTTACAGAAATACAAATGGATTGTTGTGTAATAATTGAATAATTTATTTATATAATTGGATTATAGATATAAATGTTAGACGTGCAATATGTTCGTTTATTTATAAAATATGTTTGTATCGTAATTGTAATATTCGGAAATCTTTATACGTGTAGTGTTTACATTTTACTTCTATATCAATTTTGTGACCATAGTATTGACGGGTGCCAAAGGTAATGTTTAGCGCCATTCAAATACCAACGTGTTCCTACAATTGAATATTTGTACATTAGACCTTATACTGTAAGGTTTGTGCGTTAGGCAGTTCACACTACAGGCAACCAGCAACTATCAACCAGCAACCGACATGCAATAATTACAACATTTTTTATACCTACAATTAATTTGTATTCTAAGAGACCATCATTACATGAATGAGGTAAACGGTTTAAAAATTATGTAACTACTTAATCTATCATTACCTGGTACAATCGGGAATCGAACCTGACACCTGTAATGATTTAAAAATCTATGAATGCAGTTTAAATTGTTTTTAAAATTAAAATAAAGTCTTCTTTTAGCAAAATGTTCTATCTGCAATATTTAAGGTACTTCCCCTGCATGTGGCATAGCCGTAGGACACCAGTATGTTATATGGATTGAGCATTAACTTCGACAGGGCACTGGCCTATATCTGTTACAGCAATGGTTGTTACTTCAATAGTTGCTAAAAACAGTTGCCACAATTTGCCTGTGGTGTGTAAGCCCCCTAAAATATACATTTTGATGCGTGTTCGGGACATTCAACTTTTGCCCTTTTGTCTAATAATTAAGTTTACAAGCATAACATTTTAATTATTATACCTGTTACAAACTGTGCGCCTACGTATATCTATATCGAATTTAATACAAGGCACTTATAGTACAATGCCTGAAATGCCTCGTATATTTGTATTATAATAATAAATACACCCATAGGGTTTAAGACGAATTCCGTTGCTGGCACGAATGACCTATCAGCAGGTTATATCAGAGCAATAAATCATATGTAAATAGGCTTCGTTTATGTTGTGTTTGGTGTCTCATTGTATGTTATAATCATGTGTAATTAATAGGTGATCATTATAGAGTATCGTAGAGGCGGGAGTGTTTTGATAGGGTTTCCACCGTAGTTTGTTTGCATTGCGGGGCTGGTAGCCTCACAGATAATATCAGTATTTCGACATTTGGTAATGTAGCGTTACTGCGTGTACTTAAGGTAACGAGTAATGGCCGCTCGTATCTGTACCGGGCGGCTGAACACAGACGAAAATAAATAATACGACGTTATTGATGCCTTTTATTTCAAACCTTAACGTTTATAACAAGTAAAATTATTTATAATTACCTTTTTCAGATATTTTTTAAACCGCTAGTGCTTCTATAACAGCCTCTGTGAATTCTATTAGAGAGTTATGATGTGACATTTAATTTTCATAAATTATTCAAACAAGAGTTCAATGATAACTTTTCTAAACCATTTCAAGCCTATTTTCAAAGGCGTGTAATTAAGCAACTCCTTTTTTGGTTTGATTGTAGGTATGTTATTACGCACTGAAGTTTCATAACATTCTTCTGATTTCTGTCTTATTTGCCTATACGTAATATTATTTTAAGACGTTAGTCATTAAAATAAGTTATCTATCTAATAAGTACAAGTAAGTATAAGAAAAGAAATCTAAAGATCTTACCTGTATTTACTAATGCAGGGCTGTGGTAAGTATATTTACAGGTCTTTTATCGTTCCACTTACCTAATTACTTTTTTGCGTTTATTTTGCCTTATGTTTCGCCTTTCTTAAATTTTCATCGAAATTACACTTTTAAGTAAACATCTTCTGTAAGATTGAAATGTTCCACGTAGTAGGTACCTACGTTTTTTTTTATTAAAAGTTTTTCAGCTAATCCGATAGATGAATAAAAATGATCTGTTATGACTACTCTCCCAACGTTATAAAGACCTGTTAATATGTAATCGCAAGACAATTTTGTGGCCATGATATTTTTCTGGGCAATATTTCACCATTACTGAATACAATACGGTATTATTGGTATATCCTTCTGGTGTGCTAATCTTATAAATGTTTACTCCATATTTGTGACTTTTGTTATAAAATAAACTGTTTAAAATAATTATAATACTGTTTAAATAAAAGTCTCTCACGCCATGGTATCATGCTTTTGTCAACAACGACGACTTTTCAGATATAAGTACCGAATTTAGTAAAGACTTTTGCGTCCATTTTCGTTACGTCGTTAAATGCCAACATTTTAATATAAGTAAAAATCTATCTCTTGTCATTATGGAAAATACCTCCCTATTATCGATTCTGATAAAGAGTTTTTTTGACCAGTAATCATTTAGCGTGTTAATTTATTTAGGCCCATTTGCTACAACCGCAAAAAATCGCTTTATTTCTTCGGAATTGGTCGGCTTCCACCCATTTATTGGCGAGTTAATTTATCGTATGTTTCAAATTTTTCAACGTATTTGTTAGTTTCATCAACCATTTTTTAATTTATTTATTTGTCAATAAAGGGTACATCAGCAGAAATATCCTGCATCTTTTATTTTAGGTTCTTCACTTTCTTGACTTACATCAGATTCTCCGATATCATCGGCAAGTACATCATCTTCAGGGTCATCCGTGATTTTTTCCAGTGAACTATTATCTTCTTCACTGTTTCTTTTCACGCTGATTCGTTGTTTATAGTTACCACTATTTCATTTTGTTTTGTTTGTTCCTTTTGTTCTAGGTGTGCAACTTGTTCAATTTTATTTTGATTTACCTCTTCGTGTAGCTAATATTTTATGCTGTTGTTTTTGTATATAATTTATCGTAGAAGTATCGTTTAAAGTACGTGATTTTATATTTTTTTCCTTATTACCGTTACAGACCACTTCATTCATGTCCATCGAGGACAAATTTGATATACTGTTTATAATATCTAGTTATATGGCATTAATTTTTTTTGGCTAATTTTCACCCTTCACAGTGTAAAGGTATTATAAGTATATCCTTCTGGTGTGCAAATCTTATAAATTTTTACTCCATATTTGTGACTTTTGTTTTTAATAAAATAAAACTGTTTAAATAAAAGTCTCTCAAGCCATGGTAGGTATTATGCTTTTGTCACCAACGATGACTTTCCCAGGAGTAAGGTCATGCTGAAAGCGCTGCATTGACTTGCATCCATATTCGTCACGTCGTTAAAATGCCAACATTTTAAGAGGAGTAGAAATCTATCTCTTATCATTATAGAAGTAATATATCGATTCTGATAAAGAATTTTTTTTGACCAGTATTCATTTACGCGTGATAGTTTATTTAGACCCATTTTTCTACAATCACCGCAAAAAATCAATTTATTTCTTCGGAATTGGCTTCCACGAATTTATTGGCGATTTAATTTATCGTATTTTTTTATTTTTCGACGTATTTGTTAGTTTCATCAACCATTTTTGTATTTTAATATCAGTTAAAGATCAGTGATAAATATCTACCTACTGATGCTTTATTAGTGGTCATTAACTATGCTACTTATGTTTATTTATTTGTCAATAAAGGGTACATCAATAGAAATATCCTGTCAATCGCCATTGACTGTGTCTTGTATTTCCGGTTTTTTACTTTCTTGACTTTTATCAGATTCTCCGATATTATCGTTTAGTAAATCACCTTCAGGGTCGTCCGTCATTTTTTCCAGTGAACTATTATCGTCGTCACCGTTTCTATTCATGCTGATTTCGTTGTTTAAAGTTACCACTAGTTCATTTCGTTTTGTTTGTTCTAAGAGTGCAACGTGTCCAATTTCATTTTGGTTTACTTCTACGTTTTTGAATATCACTTATTGTAGAAATATCGTTTGAAATGCTTGAATTTATATATTTTTCCTTATAACGTTACAATCATTCCTGTCCATCAAGGACAAATTTGAGTTACTGTTTAAGGAAGGACACTTGAAGTGCACAGTGCGTTCAGTGACGATGGTGACAAAACTCGCGATGACATCTGATTGTTTTTTAACTTATCGATTCTTTGCTGACTCCCAATAGGTGAACGCTTTTATAAGGCGTTGATCTAGGTTTTGGAATTTAAGTTGAACTGTATAGCTCTTTTTTACCTTAAGAACAAGTGAACTTACGACTCCCGCACTGACGGAGAGACATCAACCAGGCTTGAAAGACATGGCTTAGCAGTGAATGTGTTAACCAGCTAAAGCATTTTAAGTGAACTTACCAAAATACAAATTTTAACTCTTGTTAACTCTGTAAGTTAAACAACAGAGCTCACAATTTAGTATTTCGTGCTGTTATAAGTTTCAATCGAGTACCTTCAGACAACTTAGTTCGGGTAAATTTCTTAAGCCCAAAAAAGCACATGGCACCTAAATTAGTGATACTGTTTTCTTAATCCCAGCAAAATATTATACATATACACTACTAAATTAAATTGTTTCACTGCTATGCTAAATCGTTTGAGATTTTTTGTGTTCATAACGTAGCGCCACCTTGCGACAGAGCATAAAACAAACTACATAGCTCTGTGAGTAGGGACGGTTTAGTCTTGTTTCCGAATTCCTTAGTTCTTTAAGATTTTCCATAGATGGTTCTTTAAGCAAATCGTTCTTCACGTATGCAGCACTGACACAGATATGAATTATTATAATAATCTAGATATTGTTAGATAGCACTGAAACCGTGCAACCTAGTAATTCATACGTCATCGCAACCTGTAACTGTCCCACTGCTGGGCTCGGGTCTCATCTAACAATGGGAGGGAAACGAGCCTTAGTCCACCACGCTGGCCCAGAGCGGATTGGCAGACTTCACACACCTTTGAAAACTTTATGGAGAACTCTCAGATGTGCAGGTTTCCTCACGATGTTTTCCTTTACCGAAGCAAGTGATAATTAGTTTTTAATACGCACATAACTTGGGGTTTGAACCTAAAAACATTCGCAGGACCAAACCACTAGGCTATGCCTGCTTTAATTCATACGTAACATTCATGAATAACGAAAGTATTGGTAGCGAGGTATTACTTCAGAGGCTGTGAGGTGGAAACTGCAATATTTATGAAAGGGTACGGGCCGCTTCTGATCTAGTTCAGTGACTCTACGGTATTTCCATTTTCCAAGTGATGTTACATTCACTATCCAAGATAGTTTGAATATTCGTACTAGAATGCGATACTACTGCTTCCATGTAAGAATACTTTAAAATATTATAGAAAAAAGTAAAATTTAATTTGCGTAGGTAAAATTAAAATTACAGAATTCTTAAGTTCTTTTTTCTCTTTTCCAAAGTTATAATTTGTTATAATAGAGCTTAATTGAGACAGATGAACGTCTGAAAGTCTTAATAGCCAAGGAGAAAATGAAATAAAAACATAAATATTTCATGTCCTCAAAAAACAATTTTTTATTGAAATTTTATATATCCGCGTCTCTAATTGGGTCCGTTTCTCCACAAAATTGGAGGCTTTTAATGATTTAAAGAAATAGGTTCAGTCATTTATTTCTTTTTCAATTCGGATGGTAACATTAGACTCTTCATATCAAATTACATTTTGCTCAATTAAATCAAAAGGAGGCTTATACTTTTTTAATTGTACGTATGTAATTATATGTGTAGCTGCCCATACACTATCGATTAACTGTGTATTAGAATGGTAGATACTGTAGCGGATGTGCAAGTGCCGTACAAAACAGTAATTATCTTCATGCACCCAGCAATTACTGTGATATTGCAATATGCTTACTTACGAGTATTTTACATCAAGATGGATTTATATAGAGTAGTTTGACGTTTTTCAACAGAAAACAGATACAGAAGCCTCGATCATTTAAACAAAAAGTCACTACCTAGTTTTATTTATCCGCCACTAAACCATAGGAGGCAGTTAGTAGGAACCATACCACTACCTTAGAATCGGTCTTACACAAATGAATACAGGCTATGTGCCAATATAATGTACTATTTTACCAAAGAAAAGACTATATAGGTACATACCTAATGTAAAAAGTAGATACTAATTATTCTTTCATGCTTTTTTACATCTTATTCTCAATGTAATGAAAAGCAGACTTATTGGAAAAGAAATCGTTATATTTATTCTGTTTGTAACCGCACCCGACGCAAACGTATTGAGGATTTTTATCTTCTTTTGCTTTAGTTCAAAAAGGAATGAGGAAACATTTTCTACAAAGCAATTAGCTTAACATTTTTATTTTACTGAAGATACTAAGCTACTTTAGCTTATAGGATAAAAATAATAATTATGAGCTTAAGTAAGTATATAAAATTAATGTCAAAAGAAATATGCCCTATCTTGTCTTTTCCATGGGCAAAAAATATTATTAGGATTTATATTCAATGATTACAAAAATATTTTTGGTTAGCAACTATAAGTTTAACTGTCAATCAAATGTAACGAATTAGTAATAGCTTAGTATAACAGGTATGTTAAAGACAAAGAAAAACCACTAAAAAAGGTTTTTCTTTAGGGACCGTATTCGTTCCACCGAAACCCATTACATTGTTTTATTAGTGGTCCAATCGATTTCAGTAAAAGACTTGACGTTTGCAATGGCCCAGCTATAGTATATAATGGACAAACCCAATGTTGTGAATTTTAGGAAAATATAAAAGAAAGATGAAAAAAAATAAAGCCTTGATAATTTTGTAGGTACCTTATACTAATAATAAGACATTAAATTAAATAATAGATAACTATTATTATTCTAAAAAGTGAGTGTCTGTTATATTTGTAGAAATAATATTTACTATCTATGAAAAACAATGACATCTCAAAGACCCTCCCGAAAAGAATAAGTTGTGAAGGGTTCAGTAGTAAAATATATAAAAGGGATAACAATAACCTTGGTGAAGCTGGAACAAAGGGACTAAGAGAAAATAAAATTGATCACGGTAGACCGAAGTCGGTCTCTCGCGACCTCAAATCGGCACCTTGTGAAGGGAAAGTGATTCGGTTTAATAATATTCTTGGTTATATCAGTTTTGAAAGTTTTGTTACTGAATCTACTTTTTTCTTTCGACCGACCTTAGCCTGATTTAGGCTGCGTTTCATAAAGCCTTTGATACGATAGTATCGTCTATCAAGACATCAATAAATCAGATGAAATTGTAACTAACTTTATTGTAATTGCCATGGAGGTGAGAAAATGTCGTGTTACAGTTTTGAATAGAGATGAAAGTCAAATACATTCTAGTTGAAGATTCTAATTAAAGATAAAGAGCAATTGCAAACGCAAGTGCTCACAATTTTATCTAAGTGTACTCTGTCATCCCTTATTTTTGATTTGACATCTCTCGTGGAGTTGGAAGACAATTTGGCGAGGAAGCAACTACCATCTCTCTCGGCGTCGAGTTTGCTATCACCACGAAACGGTATTAACATTGGTGGTTTCCCTTTTTGGTGCATGTACTTTTGATTATTCTTTGTATTGCCCAGAAAAAATAGTTCGATTTCTAAATTATACAGTCCACTCCTTATATCTACCTCATTTTAGGCCCCGAGCTCAGAACAAAGAAATACTTGACTTAGCGAGTATTCCGGGCTCAGGTTAGATCACAAAACTTCATATTCCCCAACAAGTTCGAAATACTAACATTTAACATTACAAAGCTATAACGAACACAAAGATCTCTAGAGACGGCCATAACACGTATTTGAGCGGCACGGGAGTGGATTGCTCATGCAAAATTCAGGCAATCACTGAAACAAAGCATGAGTAATATAAATGTATTTTTCCCTTACCGAATCGTGGCCCTTTCATGAAATTGTGAAGTACCTACATAGTTATTTATATCACCACATAAATATACTATCTACCTGCGAAAATTGATAGAGACCTTCACATTTAAAAAGAAGTTTGCAATTTTATCATGGTACTTCAGTATTAACCCTTCATGTTTTCAGAATAAACCCGTCGCGATAAATGTAGGCAAGACAAAACGTTGTAAAAAGTAGGTCTAATTTATTTTACCCGCTTGTCCCGAATACTCGTGCTTTTATTAAATCATAAAACACGTCCAGAATGAAAAAGCTAGTAGATTATCTTATGTAAATTAACGCGATTCGTTTAGAGACCGTACGTATCTGACGTTTCCCAATTATTCGCAAAGATTCAATTTAATACCGTATTTGACCCAGTTCACTCATGTTGTGAAGGTTTAAATTTTTATATTAAAACATTCCGTAACTCAATAGTTACATCTGGTTAAAGTGTAGTAGTAACCTGAAAATTAACTGTTATTCATAAATTATGCATAAAAATTTAAAATATTAAAAACAATAATGAATTAGATGTAGTTTTTTAAACAGTCTTGCTGACAAACTATGATATTAGGTATAGGTCTATCTCACCGCTTCATGCTTTCTACGGATAGTGGAAGTTTTATACGAATTTATTTATTAAAGGACGAGATATTTCTCGTTCTTTCTTTTTACTTTACCAAGTAGTCGTTATTCATAGAGGACTTCTTAACATAGCTATATAGGTAGATATCATCCATTAAATATTATTTAGCAGCAGCGGAAATGAAGGTATGGGGTACATGCGGTGGAATCTGTGGTTAGTGGTTGAAATGGAAAAGCGATTACGGTTCGCAAGCGGCGGGTAGGAAATTGAAATAGATACCAGTCGGTTTTCAATGTCGCCGCCAGATGGCGCATCAGTGTTGCGTCTGCTAAACGACATTGACTATTGGATTTCAGACTGATGCAACTATCAACTGCTGAAATTAGTTTTAATAAAAACTGACTAAGTTTTTCTGTACAGCTATTTACCCTTTCGTAATTAGGTGTTCATCACCCGTAATCGAATTATTATTTGAAAGCGCTTATATTACTGTTTAAACTTTTCAAGTGCTCTCTATCTATACGGAAATATACAGTCCATTTCACTTTATATAGTATATTGGAAAACATAAGGGAATATACTTTCTTGAATAGTCAAAATGCCGTCGCAAACGAACGAAAATTCTATCGCAGGAATACGGAAACACAGTGTCATGTGACAGGTAGGAAATTGAAATTGAAACTACTGGAATGATTCAGATTCTTCTAGGTGTAGGTGTAATTTCATGAGAAACACGTAAAATCCATTCCACTTCACTGCAGCAAGTGTGTGTGATATTATGAGAAAAACAGTAGAAACTTTGACAAATTATAAGTTATCCAAAACGCTAGAAATTTCTCACGTCATCTTCGTAACTTCCAAATAAGTTTCCAATTTTATTAATAAAAAGAAAGTATTATAAACCAAATAAAAATGTGCAGTACTAAATTGTGTTTGAAATGGATAAAGCAATTATTTAATATAGTCAAAATAGTAATATATTTCTTTTGTTGTTTCTATATACATAGTAAAGTTTTATAATAATACTGAAATTTGAGTGATTTGAAGAGTGAAGTTGACGGGTGGTGGCCATATATTAACCATAAACCCTTACTAAAAAGAACTCTGGCAACTTTGGGGAGTACTATGTTATGAGAGATTACCCATCTACCTTTTAAAATAAGTGAATATCCTCGTCCCAACGTAACATTGCCGGTATGCATTGCTCAATATCCCGAGGGTAATCTAAATGTCCCCTACCTTTGCCGTTCCCACAAATTATATATTTTTAGACGTACATCAGATAAATAAACGGATAATAAATAAAAAACTCTTTGTTATATACATCCATGTCTATCTGAAGCACAAATCACACTATGCGAAATTAGTTTGTTGAAAATATATGAAATAATGAACCATTAACCTAGTTTTAATAACCAGTGCAAAACAATATTCCAAAAAATACTGAAATGATTTTGTCTCTATCTATGGTAATAAATTACTGTATCCAAACAATAAAAACATAGTACCTAACACACAAATTATCTTAGAATCTTTAACGTTCTTACCCTATTGAATACGATTCGTTCAATTAGAAATTCACTTAATTTATATACGAATACTTTTCCCCGGCACGTATATTTACGAATACCTTCAAAATAACAGGAATATTTACAAGGAGGAAAGGTTATTCGTGTTGGAATGCTGTAATACGATCTGGAATCTGGGATCTGTAAAGCACGTTAATTAGTAATTCAATACTCGATGTCCTACATTTCATATTATAAGAACGCTTAACGTTGTGGTTTATGTTAATTGTTAATTATTGGGTTGGTAACTAGTAATTGCGGTTACTTAACTTATTACCTGAATATGCCAGTAAGTGGGTAATATTTTTTCAGCGAAATATACCTACTCTAACCTAAGAGGTAGTATTAGATTTTTTTACATTGTGGGAGAGACATAAACTTTGTAATTTTTGATAATCCATCTCTCCCCTTCCCCACATATTTAGCAGTCAGGCTTTTTAGGTTTTTCTATTAATTGCTACTAGTTCTTACGTAAAATCTGCCATCATATAATCGAGTTGCGATTGCCGAACTGTCAATCACTGCGTTACTTGGAATTACTAAAATATTCATGAGTGGACATTTTTTAACAGGTTATCTATCGCGATATTAGAATAAAGCATAAAAAGATTTAAGGACCTACATGTTTCATTTATAATGAGTAATAAGAAGAGGCTGCTCACTCGTAAATAGTACCTAGTACCTACATTTTCACGAATATTATTTTTTTTCTTATGTGGCAGATCTCAATTGCAACCAATGGCTAAATAAAAGATTTTCAGTAACATTTTCAGTATTATATTTTATTTTTGGTTTTCATTATTCTTTGGGATAACATGAAATAGTCATGAATAAGTTTTGAGTTTCATCTCAATATAAGTGAACCTAAATTCACATAAGCTCCGTATGAAAGAATATTTTGGGCAAATGTAAATTTTATGATCCGCAATCTTTCTTCACAATGCTTCTATACATACCTCGGAATAACATGTAATCTAAAGCAGAGGTCGAAACTCCAGACCTCAAATTCCGTATTATCCATTATTCAAAAGAAACGTTGAAACATTTCCGAGTCACACTTAAAATCTTGTTCACCGTCTTGTGTTTCGCCGAATAAGTATGACCTTTACTTTGTTCCAGTGATTGCTTGAATTTTACATGAGCAATTCACTTCAGTATTACAGTGAGACAGGGACATAAGGCCCGAATTTGCATGGTTATTCTCGAATCTCATACATTATTATGACTGCTTAAACTCCTAATTTCGAGTTAACTGGGTATGTTATTATGTTACACATAATTTTGAACTTACATTATCCTTATGAATTGAACATATTATTGTTATTATATCACTTCCTTTTACTTACGATATCATATTTGCATAAGGTTATTATATTAGTATGTCTTATTCCATTTCTTTTTAACATGTTTGCATGAATCGTTACTGTAATTTAACACTGGTTTAAAAAAAAATCAGAGTTATTTTTGTAATTTTAATTTTCGAAGTTATTGTTTAAATTATCCACATTTTTTCACTATGTCCTTTTGTGGTGTTGACCATGATTAAAAGAAATACGAATAAAACTCAAAATAAATTCAGTATTTTTCAAAAAGTAAACAGTAGTATTTAAAGACTTTATATTTACACATAGACTTCATATTGTAAATTGTTTTTGAATTACGTAAATATTGAGAATGAATCATATCGAGTAGGAACTCTACGTAATAATAGGGAGCACGCAAGATCTCTTGATTAAAAGGGGAAGGAATCGCTCACAAAAAGGCGCTCAAGAGAAAAGGGAAGGGCTTTAATTCAGCGGTCGATATTCAATTCGTTCATACGGCGCTCTGAAGTTCATATCTATCATAATCTATATACAATGAATAATTTTCATAATTACGGTTACTGAATGGAACATTTGTAGTATCGAGGCTTGCCGTTTGACTCAATGTTTGGCTGGTATAGAATGCAGTAAGTATTAAGCTTGCCATTTGTACTTGAAGTGCATTAAAGTTTTATAAATAAACTAGTGATATTATTTGTTATATAGTATTTCTACAAATTTACATAAAATTATATACTTAAACCTTCCTAAAGACTCACTCTTTCTATCGTTGAAAACGCATAAAAATCCGTTTAGTAGTTTTCGAGATTATCGCGTCCAGACCGACAGGAGGACAGAAAAAAGGACTTCTTTTTATAATATGTAGCTATAGATAGTGTTAATTAAAAAGTGTTTTCGTAATTATTCATTTACTGAAGAAACCTGAACCCTAAAAATATTTGATGGCATTTTTGTTTAGTAATATACAGTGTGTTGGAAACCGTGTCCCTAGTAAGCTTTTTTATAATAAAAAGAGTGATATTTATTTAAGATTACGACACGAAACCGTAAGTGGCTCGAGGTTGCGTGTGTGAGTCACCTGAAGTGTAACGGCACGTGATGTGCGCGTTGGGAATTTTAGGCCGCGGCATAAACATAAATTAGTCAATGTCAGTGTATGAATATTAAGGATGAACTCTATACTATTTTTAGGAAAATAATAAACAAATATTTTAAGCCATCGTTTCGAGATTTTTGATTGAGTTGTCATCGGATTTAAAGGCCGGATATAGATAACTAGGATATTTTTTATATTTTTCCATATAGGTATTACTCAAAATAATATATTGTCATTGCACGCATTTTGCATACTTATTTAACATTAGCTGTCTATAGGTTATTTACATGTAAGACCTTAAAGGTACAAGTATGTACACAAAAATAACATTAAGCAGCATGTAAGGTTTATGTAATTTAAATTTCTTTCTCTTCCCGAATAATTTAGGGAGAGGGTGTGTAATTAACCCTCTAACATCATGCTACCGCCATAAG
>LGAG01000591.1:695898-713212 GCA_001278395.1 Lerema accius
TCTCTTACAAGATACATGACGGTGCTTATTACCAAAAACGAATAATGCTCTGCTCAGGACCCGTTTACTTTTACCTTTTATACTAGGACGTAATCGTACTTTATGATGTCGGCGCCCGCGTTTATGAAAATTTAATATTGCTCTACTAACAAGTACAAATAAAGCAGCTGGCCTGCTTTTTAATAATTTACGGGCCTCGCTTCGTATATTGGCGGGTATAATAAAGGTGCCTAGATACGAGTACTCATCTTCAAAGAAAATCTGTATAAAGAAATACTGTTTAATTATATAAAACTTGCTAGCTTGCAGTACCTCGCAGGCAATGAAGAATTCCGTATTTACTTGTTACCCTACTAAGCCCGAAACAAGCGTCTAACATAAAAATACAAGATAATCACATGAATATACCGAGAGAAATAATAATAATGATGTAAGAAAAATACAGAATCATGAGCAGAGCGTACGGCTGGCAAACGTAGCTCCACTTCAGCTCCTGAAGAGCTCATCTAGATGGGCACTTGGACTACGTGCCTCAACGCGAGTTGACCTGATTCTTGAGAAATTCTCGGTGAGCGATTTTGTAAAGAGCAATTCTCGTTCAAAAATTGGATACCTAAGTACTGTGTGCAAGAATAAGATTAAAAAGAGTGGTTGAATCTAATTGGATTCGAGTATTCTGAAAAGATCTGATCGTACTTTGAGTTGCACGAGTATTTTTAAGACTTTAAAGATTGGGATTAGGACTACTAGACTTAATTAATCGATTCTTATGTCTCACACAAAATCAAAGTTCGAAGAAGACACATAATAGTAGAAACTAAGTACTGAGTGGATACTTCAGTCACAATCTTTACGTGTTGAAGTACGTAATAGGTACACTCAATCTAAGAAAATTTTGAAGCGCAAGATTTTATTAAATAAATTTTTTATGGTTATTTTGGAAACTACTTCAATTTACTATTATAATCATTTTTACTGGCGAACTTTTATATCTATTGATATCAGGTAGCATGATGGCCTAAGCTAATTCTAATGATCAGTATTTCTTAATCAGTGTCGTCTTAAATGAAGCAAGGAAGTGCTTATAAGTTTTTGCCACTCATCTATCTCACGATACACGAGCTTCACATTCGATGACTCGTGACTGACAAGAATCGAAGATCTATGAGTACACATCCCCGATAAGCTAGTGATTAATTTGATCGTTACCTACTGAAAAACTTGATCGTAGATTACTTTCTTTATCCGCTGATATACTATTGCCATCAGGATTGATTGTTTCGAGTACACGATTGATTAATTGAAGTACAGGATTGTATGGTTGGCAGGGCTGTTTATTTGTATTGCACCTACAGCTATATTTATTTATTTTATTAGTATTCCTAACAAGACTTACATCATTGTTACAATTAAAATCTATCGTAAAGATTAAGCATAATGTAGTCTTAAATTATAGGTCACTATGGCATGCGTTATAGTCGAGCTGACATTAAATTAAGTATTAACTACAATGAAGTACCTATTAATTAAAGAAATTAAGGTACAGATTTTGAATATTATAATTTCTCTAAAGTTGTCGTTAATAATCTGTACTTCCTTTCATAATAAATTTAAGCTAAAACCATATTACAATGACGAGATTATCTAATAATTATGTAGCCACCTCAAAACCTAATTGAATCTTCGGCACTAACTAATCCACCCGATAATTACCTACCTGCAAACCTAAATCATGTTGTGTTAATGCTATCGAAATTTTGACGTGAAATTGGGTTCCCTAATTTAAAGGGATTTATACCAACGTTTGTCTGTGTTATACAACATAGTTTTTGCTGACCAGTTACGAAATAGTACCTACATCTAATTTAACTAAACCGGGTAAAACACAATAATAAAAATTCGTTTACATAACAACCATATTTTTGTAAAAATAACTCGTATTTATCAAAACAAATTACCTAAAGGACGTTTACTCCTGTGTTGATGGCCTCTACCTGTTATTTGGCGTTTACTGAATACGAATTTCTCCTTTTAACTGACTGACTAACAAAACTTATTACTTATTAGACTTAGCGTATGCTACTCCATTAGAGATTGTTGGAGGTACGAGTATTTTCCCACTAAAGTATTGTTAGTTCTTTATGCCATTTAAAGACCCGGAGGCCTTCTAACGGAGCCGGGTAAAAACTACACAAGGGAACTATTTTTTATTTTGATATTCCAATTTACGATGTTTTTAAGGCACGTACACAAGGTTTATAATACCATATAAGCAGTAATCCCTCAACAGTCTCCCTGCGGACAAAGGGTTTGCTGAACAAAGCGAATACTATATTTTTTGTGCTCCCAACAGATTTTGGAGCCTTCTGTTGGTTACAGGAGGAAATAACTCTTAGAAAAAAATACGGGGTAGGTACTTTGATCTATCCTAATCTGAACTCTTGCGAGTTTTATCGATAAGGTAGCGTTATTATAGTAGGTACAAGTATATTGTCAAACTTGTATTGGTATTATTACTCATCCTCAAATTTCTCATTTTTAGAGTCAATGAACACCATAAATTGTTAATGAACTCTGTAAAAAACCTTCAGGTATAGAGGGTAAGCATTAATCCTAAAATTATTCGCGTGTCAAATAACAAATATTAATGAATTGGATCATTTTATTGTATTCTAACTATTGTATCTAATTAGAGAGAAAATATGAAACAGATTTACAAGGGTTTAAGTTAATTTAATTCTTTCTACAGTCATAAATTCCCTAGCGATGCCATCACTTCATCTCGAGTAATCACACCGTTCGCGTTGGTTCCCCTGCCAATATGTTAGTAATATGAAATCCCTTAATATACCTTTCTTTTAAACTTGACAGTCTGATATTCAAGCATATTATTATGTTACTGAAGACCTTATATTTTTTGTTCCATCTATAAGTACTTTGATTTGTGGCGACCCTCCGCGGTCGGAACCATTTTTGTCGCGTATGCAAACTGTGGAATGTCACGACGTTCGTCAAAAAGATATGATAGATTTAGTATTCCCGTTTTTAGGTCACGATTTACATTTACAATACCTATGCCTACTATCTTTCATTCTTTATTAACCTTTATTTATAAAATCCTGCCATGTATCCCTATCATTGATAGACTCTTAAACGGCTCGATCGATTAATAAAAAAATGTCTCAATTATCATCATTATTATCATTGCCGTTTTTCCTTTTATCTGAACTTTGTACATAATTAATTTCTTACAAGGAAATAATTTAACTTTTTAATCATAAGATGTAATAAATGATTCCGTCAGTGTGCTAATTAGATTGAGAAGCATCAGCTTAGCTTAAGATATTTTACCCCTCAATTATTATTAACTTCCTCGTTACAGCGGAAATATTTGCAAAGGCACATAATTAATACGTTAAGATTACTTAACAGCAAAGTATTTAATATTCGAGCTTGATCTTTTAATGTTTAGATCACTCTGTCTAAGTAGACAAAGGTAATTTACCTTTGAGTACCACGCGCAATAAATATACGAGTACCTACTTAACGCTTATTTAAAAATGTCTTATGTAAAGAAGAACAGATGTAAAGATACATACCTACAATATAGAACAGTGGATCGTAACATTTTCAATATCTTCACCTCTGTGACCTATGAGGGAAACTGATTCTACCCTGTATTTAAAATGTCATACAAAAACAAAATATCAAAACAAACAATACAAGTTACTTTTTTCCGTACCCTTTTACTTTACAATCCTAATAAATAGGTCCTTTATTACCCCCGTAGAATAGCTGGTTTACCCCCGTGAGGGTAATTACCTCCAGGTTAAGACTCCAGGTTATAGAGGATAATTATAAAATATAAGCTATTGAATCTGTAGGTATAGAAAAGAAATCCTCTAATAATTTTGGTAAAAATTAATACCGTATTACTCATGGGAGGGTAGCATAAGCCGCTTTCGGTATTACACGTAAATTGCGGGCTCCAATGCATTGCGTTTCCCAAGACCCTCGGATAATTGCAGGGTGATCAATTAAAACTTTCTGCGTGAAGCATTACGCAGGTGCTTTACAAATTTCAACTTTTCCAATCGGATTTTACTAACTTGTAGGATGAGGTAAAAATCTGGTTAAAGCCTAAATTAATTACTCGCGTCGCTTGTGTGCCGTGAAATGCTAAAATAAAAATTACTCGATAAATTTATTTTTTTGGATTCGATGGTGAACTAGGAATTGTTATAGATTGGCCTTGTCTGTTCCTTCGCCCGTCTTAGGCCTATCTCGAAGACACTTATTTTAATATTGCAAAATGTATAGTTGGTGGGTATATAAATATTTATTTTCTACATTCTACATCCACAAAACAGTTCAAAAATATTTTGGCCTTAACATAAATTAAAACTTGCAACACGCTCAAACTTTACAGTTTTATACCTATTGTTAAATACGCTGCGAGTACTGGATACACCAACTATCCCAGCAGCTTTTGTACATACTCTATAAATACAAGTAACTTGTATTAAATATTTAAATCGGCGTAGAATAAAAAATACCTATATCGTTTTCATCTCAATAGCCGTTCAAACTTTTAACTTTTACACACGGCGAGTTTCATTCTTGTGAGATTGGCCACAAAACAAAATAGATTTCCTATTCAGTATAGAAACTGGTGGCAGTATTGTGCGGTACGCGAAATAGCGCATAAAATGAATTCCGTTTATACCGCAGCCATGAGCTCAGCGCAAAATAACTTATATGACGACCACCACAAACCTTCCGGCTTTATGTCAGGCAAACGTTCGGTTCTATAACAACTTTTGTTTAGGAAAGTGAATAAAATGTGAATAAAAAGTTTTTATGAAAATACCAGAACTGATTATTATTAATTGAAAAAAAAACCCTACTGCTGAAAATTGCGGAACCATTTAAAAAAATCTATAGCCGCTCATAATCGAGACTATCCAATAGCAACCATATAGGTAGAAATCCGTTTAGGATGCCAACGAAATGGACAATACTTACATACATACATACATGTTATATACACACATAAACATAACCTACCTTGCACAGTCAAGTAAAATATAGTCGTATTTTTTGATATAAGACTTGTACCTTATTTGAGGAAAATGCTTACCCGCCGGCGTAAAGGAAAACAATTTCGTATTGCCGAGACCGTTGACCGCTTGAATCCATCGCGGTTAGATTTCTTGAATCAAGTTTTCTTTTGTAATCCATTAGAATTTCTCCGTACATTTGTGAAAAGATTGTAGCGGGCGTAGTCGGGACAGATGGTTATATAGGTTAGTCCATGAAATAAAAATTGTGACTGAAATGATATTAATTTCTTTTCTTGCGTCGCTTTCAAACTCTAATTTGTTTAGTGTTTAAGGGAGACTTAAAAATAAATGAGTTAGGTACTCGTACATCGTGTAGTCCATATCTTAACGTCAAAAAAGGCACTGATTTTTGATGATAAACCGGTTATTGTCTATGGATAATACCAAATTACCATATGGATATTGTGTCATTTGCATGCAATGCTCATCTATAAGTGGTCGTGCATGTAAGATGTTAGTTACATAATGTTAGTTGTACCTATGTTGGCAATAATGTTGGTAAACCATATAAATAAACAGAATATGGAAATTGTGAAAATAACGGCATTGCCATTGCAAAGAAGTGGAAGGATCTTATTTATCACTTCAATATCGCGACCAAAAATATAGGTAGGTAAAACTTTTCACGAATGATTTTAAAAAGTAGAGTGAACAATATATTTCCGTCTGAGTATACCGAACCCAACGCGATTGTACCTCGAGTAACAAATATATTCTTCCATATTATTATTTTTAATCAGATTCGTTTTTATAGGTATCCATAAAATATAAACGACAGGGAACAGCAAATGTTCCAGAGGGTGTTGTGTTAATGCGGCCTCGTTGACTCGGTATTCTCCTTAACGTAATTCATGCGGGTCCCGTAGGCCGCCCTGAAACCTGTAAATAGCTTGCGGTAGACAGATGGACGGATAGGGAAATGTATTACGAACGAGCGGTTTGATTTTTGCATTTCCCCATATTTGTAGCATTATGTTTTTGTTGGAATTTTTCGACTAATGGCAAGTTTTGATTGCGTAAATGTTTAAGAAATTTGTATGATCGGCAACGACCACCTTCTTAGCTTCTTAGCTTAGCTACTTACTATAGAAGCACCTAAACACAATGTATGATTCCGTAACCCATTATACATTAGGAGAGAATATACAATTCATAATGCCAAGGTTTATATTTTGATCGATGCAAACAAATTTTTGAGATTTAGCTGATTGTGTCAATACTGTCTCCAATTTTCCATACCATTGCCAAAGCGAAATCGTGACACAAATATGAGTGTTTGAGCGTTTTAAAGTTTTGTAACCAAACCAGCGCAGCGGTCCAAGAGCTAGTCTGGTTTTGTCCATTTCATTAGCGTGATGTTTGTTGAGGACCTGTCCCATCTCATAGACTGCGGTGTTTTTAAACTCATTCGATTCGGGCAGCCCAGATCGGCTTACCCGAATGCGGTTTGCGGGGACAAAGGGCTGATTACAATGATTGTACGAACGATAACTTTGTATATTTGCATTTAAATCATTTAATACAAATCAACCAATCTCTATGTAAATTGAGTCGTTTTCTTGAAACTTATTAACGAGGGTTAGTTTGAAATACGTTGTTATTGTAGTTTAGCTTCAATTGCCAAGGAGTAGGTAGGTACTTACCCGCTGCTTACTTCCAGAACTTTAGGCGAAGTCCGCCAAGGTATCGTCCTCTTCTTGAAGCAACCTAAATTTTACGAGTAAATGGGATAAAAATTCTTGAATGCTTATCACAGTACATTTTGCTGCGTTGCGGCAGTGAGGCAGTTAAATTGAGAGTTATAGTTGCGGTCCACGCCACAAAACGCGGTTAGCTATTTATGGCATTCTATTTCTTAACCTCATCGCTTCCGCCATGAACTCGGGAATTAATGTGTTTACTGAGTCACTTGAGAACTTGATTACATCTCACATAATTTCCAGTCCATTTGGTTTGCACTCGCGTTCGGTTTAAAGCACGTTCGATTGCTATTGAGGATCGTATCGGAAGTTTATGTCACTTGCTAATGTTCGTAAACATAATTATACTGAGATATAAAAAATAATGATTAGTTTTAGAGGGTAAGAATCCCACATAACTTAAAGATTTCCCTCGATAAAAAAGGTACTCACGTACGCAGGTAACCGTAAAATAATTCTGTTTTATTTTTCTTTTTAACGCAGGTAATACATCTTTATTAGCTACAGTATCCTGATATCCTCATTTGTAATTGTTCAATTAGGTCAACTATTTATTTACTAGTCTATGTAACCTGGTATATTAAAGTACAGATTCAATCAGTGTAAGCAGCGGCAAATTGATAAATATTAATATTGACGCTCGAGGGATCCATTTCGAACTATATACAATATCTACCTAACGTTGTTTGAGTTACTGCAACGTTTGTTTGTTAATTACTCTAGCAACCAACCATGAGGTTATTGATTTAATTTTGATATTATTAGTAGTAGGTGCCTATACATTCGTATACTTATTTATAAGGTATATATAGGTGGAATTCAGTTAGAAAAATCTTAATTAAATTTGGCTGAAGTGGTTTAAGTGCCAAAGTAAAGTAGCGACTCATTTTTTGACAAACTTTGATTAGCTACCTACTAACTGACTAATGTCATGGTAACTTTGTTAGTTGCTTTAATTAAATGGGCCTTTGAATTTATGAATTAAAAAACCCAACATCAATATTAAAATTGACTAAACCGTCTAATATAACAAGCGTCAACACTATCAAAAGTAACTTAATAATAGAAGCCCTTACTCCACCCCAGCTAGAAAAAAGGGAAGATAATATTTTAATAATAACACAATTCGCTCAAGGCAATCTGTACGGTACACACGTATGTCCACGTCAGCATGTTACCCATGGAGCTGTCACTGTGATATGGATGTACGCTGCCATTTCCGGAGCAGGCGTCAACTCCACGTCGACGCAATAAGAGGACGTAATAAATGGACGCTGTCGGACGTTTGTTCCGGTGCGTACATTGTCAAGAAATGTGAGTGGGCTACGCAGTTCGTATCAAAGTCTAGAATATAATACTGTTTGACGACCCGTTCCGCGCAATGGTTATTGTTATCATGTCGGAACGCGTTTAATGGGTCCTGGATTCGAGTCCAAGTGAGGTTTACATTTGAATAATGATTTTGAATTTCTGTTCTTGATCTGGCTCTATGTTTGTATGTTTTCGTATTATTGTCCATGGCACCCACGACAGATAAAATCATATTGTAGGGCTATGTGTGTGTAGCATTTCATTTTATTCAAAAAGGTCTAAGTAAAATTTAAAAAAGTAGCGTTTAATTGAAGACTCCCTGGCGTTGTCCAAAGGCGATGGTGACCTCTTACCATCATTTTCCGATCATTTAATCGCAAACCCTTCCGGCGATAAAAACAGCGGATAAAAACAAAAAATATCGCAGAAAAGAATTAATCGGTCTGCCAGCCCAGCGTAACGGACAGATTTTACATTTACCCGTCATGTTGTGACGTGTCATGTACCGCCCTGTACGTGAGGTCTATAAATTATAAAGCGTCTGCGCTGCGGGAAATTGAATTCCAACTTCAAATCTGATAACGGTGGCGGGTGTCAGTACAAGCCGGTGCTATGCAACATGACACGAGCGCCGCATGTAGCGAACGACGGACGGAAAGTATTTCAATATCTGAATATTTCATCCATGTTGGAAAATTGACAAAAAATATACAAGTTTGTTCATATATAGCTCTGTCTGCTTTTTTCGAATTTAAAATGGATTTCACATAAAAACTAAATTTTGCAGGCAAAAAATAAGATGTCAGAGCATTTTTCAATGTATGCGAGGCAGATTAGGATTATATAATAATTTAGGTTTTGGTAACAGTTCAGTTTAAAAACTTAAAATTTGACTAATGAAAGTCACGCTCCAAATAATAAACACAAGTAAAATAAATTTTAACATTTTTGGTACTTACGTCTATGCACATATTTCAAACATTTTTATTCAGTAGAAACGTAGGTATTCATAATTCCAGATACGCTACAAAGCTATGATGACGAGGGAAGCGAGCTGTCCTTCCTTTTCCCGTCAAAGGTCGCTCAATACTGCCAACTCGTATTGTCTACGCCCGTTCATTTGTATAATTTACGTATAAGATAATGTATATGTGTCGTAGTACCGTATTAGAAATATGTGGAGCCTATATAATGGGCATAGTGGCGCGAAATAATTTTTTCGTTTACTTACTAAGGCCGTAAAACATCTATTTCGGTATAAAATAAAACATCATTTATCACATAACAAAAAATCTGAAACAGGGCTGAAATTCCACCATTTTTAAACCTTTTTGACATTTTTTATATGTGTGCCGTGCGATAAAATCGATAAGATTCAAAAATAAAAATCAACAAAATGTTTTTTTTAAGTTCACGACAGGTTTTTATCTCTCTTTACATAAATATACACTTTTAAAAAAATATAATAGTTTTGTTCTTGATTCAAATTACTGGGTACAGTTTAAAATTAATAACATAAGATTCAATTCGTAAACTTAATACATTTAATGGGACTGGTCTATACTTTCAAATTATTTTAAGCCATAGAAAAATAACATACTTAAGTACATTTTATTTCCAGGTATTCAAAGCACAAAGTTACATGATTTCATGACAAGAACGGTCGATCGGTATTAGAACTTCGAATTCTCTCCTTATTATCTTTAAATGCCCATAGTTTACGCGTTCTTGTGTTTCCAAATAACCAAAAAAAGATGGTAATCCCGCATTGGTACACAGACACTATATTGAATAAGGTGAATAAAAACGGTACACGTTCATATGACCTATAAGTAATTATATAAATTAACATAATAATATCACCTATAGCTTGTTGTATGGAGAAAGTAAATATGAGTAATATCATGAGAAGAATTATTTTATAATTATTTTCAGATTTACTCAAATTGCTTCGTAATATATACCTCAGGATCTGCACTAACTGTAATCCATTAACGCATAACACTGGCCACTTTATAATCATTTGATAAATTAAGAGAAAAAATAAGTCTTTTCCACCAGGTATACTGTACAAAGAATATAGGATTACCGAAATACTGGCTGGTATCAACCACGCACACAACGATACTTTCCATAGTTTATAGTCTTCCGCGTAACACACTCTCACAAAACTGTCGTACATATGTTTACTAAACACATACATCCATGTCACGAGTGCCATATCACTATAAATAATTAAAAAGATGTACACTAAAACAGGGTTACACTGCACCTTAAAGTTAAAGACATTAAACATATCATGAATGTACCGAACGGATGTGTTGATAAATCTTGCTGTCATAAACTGAAGGAGTAGTTGGTTCTTGTAAATTTGTCTCCATTCTTGGAATAATAATGCCGTTAAAAACAAGATTAGTAAGGCCACTATCGATAAAGAGATTCCAAAACTGCCGAGGACCAACGTTAATATGGTGAGTGTAGAAGAATTGTTTTCTGAATGATACACAAAACCTCCTAAATCCATTTCTTGTTCCATGGCAATTATTTCAGTCGCTGCGTTGAATGGATTTACGTATCTAGTTTAATTTCCATCGTTGTTGAAGATCTTAGTTGCCCTTTGTGGAATAACCACATACCGTAGTAGGTAACACACGCCCGTTTTTCACAAAATTTAACAATACTGACCATTTTAAAAATAATATAGATAATATTATCAGAATTCCTCAGTTCGTCATAATCTATATCTATACTCTATACTAATAAATAAAATTGAAGTGTTTGTTTGTAATATTAAAATAACCGCTTTAAACTAAATGCATATGTATGTACCTATACACGATACACATACCGAAATGACATTTAAACAAATTTTTGTCTGTCTGTCTGTCTGTCTGTTTGATCCGGCTAATTTCTGAAACGGCTGGACCGATCTTGACGGGACTTTCACTGGCAGACAGCTGATGTATTAAGGAGTAACTTACGCTACTTTTTTTTTACTTTCGTTCCGGCGTGGGTTTCCCGAAGCGAAGCGAGGGCGGGTCCACTAGTGTTTGATAAACTCATTCTTTATCGCTTTTCCGAGACATGATAACTAGAGATACTAATACGTACTACCAATGTTTGTATCTATCTGTTTGTATAGGTACAGTCGGCAGCAAATAGATCGCGACATATAAGGCTGTCAAATAGTTCGATACAGCCAAAGTGGTCAAAAATATCGATACAGCTAAGACGCTCATATAGATAGAGACATTTCATTCGTCAAAAGTAACGGAACGCGCATGTCACCAATTATATGGAGTCAACCAAAGCGCCATTTATATGACGACAGCCAATTCACCATAGGTAACCAAGCAACATCTTCGCCATAAACATCGAGACAGGAGTCCATCTCTTTCTTTCCTCTAAAACTTAGTATATAACTTTCTTTGTCATTTTGTGCGTGATGTCATTGCCATGTCTATTGTTTTTAAGTTTGAAGTGATAACAATGTCAAATCTCTGCACTCCCTTTCTCATAAGGCAACCCATTATAGCTATCCTCGTCATTTCGAGCTTGACGTCATTGCCATGTGTTTTGTTTTTAGTTCAGTAGATTCGAATAATATCTCAAAATATTAAAACCATTTTCTACATTTTATTCTACATAACACATATACATATATATACGAAAAACTGATTGTCTGTGTCACTTTTTTTATTAACAATTGAGATGCATTTAGAATAATAAATAAAATCGAAACGGAACTATGAAAATGTTTTTAAATGTAATTTATGATAAATTATTAATATAAAGTGTATTGGTATAATGGTGTCAATAAGACGAGTTCATTCGGGATAAGGATAGCTTATCTTACTACTTCAATACTTTCATTCAAATCTGTCCGGCGGTTTTATTGCAGAAGAGTAACAAACATAATACGCACACAAACTTTTAGTTTTAAAAAATAAGTAAGAAAAAATAACATACACCAAAATCATAATATTTGAACAAAGTCAAGGTAAAAGTTTAGCGTTACCTACAATAAAAAATATTATTTTGATGAGTGAAAAACTCTTTGGAGGTTCATAATGTAGACCTTAACAATAATTCAAACTAAGATGCTGGCCACGAAGAATTAAAATAAAATGGTGGAAAACGTTGTCACGGCAAAGGTTGTTGATGTCAAAAATTACATTAATTGTTCAAATTAGTTCACATTTTTTGTTATACATTGATCCAGATGTCGCCACCATTATGTTCAAAATCATTTAATACTAGGTAAAAATGCATTTTTCTGCAAATAAAACCACGATAAATCGATTTTTTAATCCCAAAAACGCCTAATGAAGCACAATTCATAGCCTCTGGCGAAGCCGTTTCTTCCGACACAACTACATATTTACTTACGTAAATATGTATTTTGGTCGTTTTATAGTATAAAATATTAGCTAGAAATGTTTGAGGGTCTATCATAAACTCTTTACTGAAAGTTCGGGCTAAATTACTTTAACCAGTCCGCAGATAAAGGGAATAGTCTTAGTATATTTCAAAACCCTGCTGCTACACTCCCTAGTGAGTTATGACCATACCACCATTAAACTTGTCTAATAACAATCTCCTGTGACTCACAATATCCTTCACTAAAAACCGTATCTAAATCGGTCCAATAGTTCTGGAGAAACATCGTTGCATAGGTTTTGCACAAACATGCAAACAAACACACAACCTCTCACCCTAAACGCATATACCATCTCCGTTCCTTCGTGGGTAATAAAATATGCAATAACAAATTTAATTGAATATTTAACTTCATCCAAATCCGTCGCCATTTTAGTATGAAGAATTAACATAGCAATGTACAAAAATCTTCCCATAAAATTAACATAGGAAAACTTTCCGATCTAAATTAAAACCTATTATCTGGGCAATAACGTTTATTTTATTTATGTGTATCGATATTTTTGCCCACTTTGGGTGCTTGGTTACTATTGACGCTTTGCTTGTCGCTATAATAATGGCGGCTAGCGTGTATCTATCTATTTGACAACCCGGTGTATCGATATATTTGGACAGGTTGGGTGCACTCAATAATTTGACCACTATGACTGTATCGATATTTTTGACCACTTTGGCTGTATCGAACTATTTGACAGCCTTATATGTCGCGATCTATTTGCTGTACTTAATATACGCAGTTTTTTAAATGAGTCATTGTTTTTGACATGATACGAGTAGGTGGGGTAAAGAAAGGGGAAGTTGGTTTAATTACGTAATTTGTGTAGTAAACGCTTATGTAAGCAGTAGTTATAGGCTTAGCGCAGTATAGCCAAGGGATTACAGGGCTATTGAGATAAACGCCCACATACTCGTACTGTGACATTTAAAGTTACCTACAGTTAGCAAGTTTTCATGGCTAAAATATAGACGCTCGGAATTGTTATAACGATGACAAGGTCGTTCAAAAATCGTTAATGTATTGTGTATACCAACTATACAAAAGCTCAGACACCCTAAGCAGATCGAGTACATTATCAAGAGTGCTTCAGACCTCTTGTACTGTAAAACTCGAGCCGGATAAAATTCTCTGGACGTATTACAAAAAAGATAGGCATTACATAATATTATACCTACCTACTCGGTCATGTTTTGTTGGATGTGTGTAACCTACTTATATTGTTTTTTTATAACTAGGTCTCGCCCCATTCTGCTTACAATACTGTTATGAAGTTATGCTAATTGGCCTGCGAGTGATGGAGGTTGGAGTGTATTTATGAGTACTCGCTACTTTTCAGTCTGTGAAGTTGTAGATGGACTATGGTCATAAATAACTTGTTCTATTGGGGGACTTTACACTTAGGTACCTACTTCAAGGGAAGAAATTTTTATGCTAATGGTCCATAGCCAATATACGAAAATCTCAGCGTAACCTTTGCACGACTGTAGCCCCAATTACATTTAGCATTAGAGCGGTTAAGGTTAGCATCGACTGAAATACATATATAAGTAACTACTTACTCCAATCTATTCGCTTGCAAGTAGGTATTTATGTTTTTATGTGGTAAAATCCCAATTTTTAGTCTACAAAATGAAATAGATCCTGAAGCGGTAGAGAACAAGTTTAATATTATTTTTGAACAACAAAGCCCTCAATATCGGCTTAACCGCTGCGGCAGATTCAATCTGTTCGAGTGTTATTCAGCTTTGATATCTAATTTAACGTCAACAATGACCGACACGGGTTTGGACCATATAGGACTGTAGGTAGGTAGTATAGGTAGGTAGTACCTTACTAGAGTACCAATCTATAGTTATCTATATGCGAGGCTTTTGAATATTTTAGAAAATACCGTTCATTATACATTAAGTAGGTAGGTATATAATAACAAAACCTCGAAGAAACCTAGCGTTTATATCTTGTATTAACATATTTGTACGATCCAATAACAAAGAAATCAAAAAGTTTTATTATCATGATACGCTGTTTTATGCTTACTTTATTTTACGGGCAATATTCCAACCCCAATATTTCATTATAAAAACTTTAACCAAACCCTCGTAAAATATCGTTCCCAAGTCTGTTCTGATTGAACCGCATTGCAATTTGCTATAAAACCATTTCGAGGGTATTAAACACACTGTAGTATTTAATTAACTTTTAGGTAGCTATAAATTAATAACTCAGGGGTGTGAATTGAGTAAAATCTGCGATCGAAGTTATCAGACGCTTTTTAAAAACCCCATTGGATACCCTCTGGACGCACCCTTAACTGGGACAAATTCGGAGAAAACCTGACAGTTGGCAGCCCTATTTGTGACCCAAGTTTAGCCGTGGGCGTTTTTTGCATAAATTGGAATACGTATAAAAGCAATTTATAATGGTGACAGATGTGAAATAATTCGAATCCCTGCGGCTAACATGCCTCATTTTATATTTCTCAGTGCTCTATATTACAGGGCCGAAAAACATAAATCTGTGTTGTATTGTAGGGCAGTTGAAGGAGAAATAAAAAATATATATCTTCGTTTTTATTACAAGTTTTTATTTTACCGTAAAAAAATTCAATGACACAAAAAACTTTGCAAGGCTGAATGTAATTTTGACAGCCTATTTTGGGTAGGCACGTGTAATAAAACTTTTTTTATACAATAATCTAAAGCATACAATATTAAATAACTATAATCCTAAACTTACATATAAAAACTAACTTGTTTATTTCTAGAATATAACACAATTGAATAAATATTGAACGAGTATCTAATTATTAATTTTAAAACAGGGTTTTTATCACCCACCTTTTTTTATTTTATTAGAGAATTTTAGTATCAATATTTATTGTCAAAATATAGTTCAAGAACAATTACAACGTACATTAACCGTCTGTAGTCGTAAGCACTCGTTGTCACTTCTAAATGTCCATAGTTTACGTGTGTTTGTGTTGCCAAATAACCAAAACAGTATAGTAAAGCCACATTGGTACACCGATGCTATATTTAACAACGTAAAAAGATAGGGTACACCTTCATATTTATTATATGTAAGTATATGAAAGAACATAATCATATCCCCGGCTGCTTGTTGAATAGAGAAAGTAAATATGAGTAATATCATAAGAAGAACTATTCGAAAATTATGTCCAGTTTTACTTTGGTTGCTGTTTAGTATATATTTAAGAATCAGAGCTAACTGTATTCCATTCACGCATAAAACTGGCCATTTTATAAACACTAGATAAGCTAAACAAACAAAGAGCAGATCTTGATGGTTCGGAAGCCTGCATATACAGTACAAGAATACGGAAATACCCACAGGTATGACCCACGCACACACAGACACTTTCCAAAGTGTAAAGTTTTCTGCATTACACACTCTCACAAAACTATCGTACATATGTTTGCAGAACACATACATCCAGGTGACCAGGGTCATTTCACTGTATATAACAAAAAATATATACACCCTCACATGATTCCAGTACATGGAATATTCGGAAACAACAAAAATATCATAGATAAATCTAACAGAAGTGTAGATAAATCTCGCTGTCATGAATTGAATGAGTAGCTGATTCTTGTAAGCTTTTCTCCATTCTTGGAATAAAAATGCTGTTAGGAACAGGATCACCAAGGCCCCTATTGATAAACATATTCCAAAACTGCTAAGAGTCAACGTTAAGATTGTGCGAACGGATGACTCGTTTACGGCAACATAATGTACGAAGTTTCGAAGATCCATTTCTAATTCTAGTTTTCTTTGACGCTTGTTTCAGTTTCTTCTTCACACAATCTGTGCTTTTCCAGTTTAGCTTCCATTGTGGATGGCTACGATTTAGTTTTGGACTTCAAATCGTTGGTGTTCAAATATATCCGCGGTATAAAATTCCCTTCACGAATGTTCTATTGAAAAATCACAGCTACCGCAACACACGTCCTTTTCTCATGGGGTTTAACCAATAATTTTCATAAAAATACCGATTATCAGTATTATTTTTCGACAGCACCTCTGATAATAACGCCCTTATCGATGTGATTAGATCTTACACATCATTATTTAACCAAAATCATTACTGCAGTAGCTCAAGTGTTACTTGGTAATCTCTCTTCCTTTTTTTTGTAAATATCGCAACACACTCATAGCCCCACTCTAGGACTCTGTGTGTCTAATAACTTACCTAAATTAACCAAATAGACAAAAGACATACACCCAGAGCAAGAAAACTTCTGCCTAACTTGGCATCTTGTCAATAAAACGTAATTTTTCTCAAAACGCTACCTCGAATCATAAACTTTTATAGCTTAAAATTCATAACGATAAATATTATTACTACTTATATGAAAAACACATGTTATAATTAAAGACCGTAATTGCATTGCTTGACATAGTGCAATTATTTGTCGTCAAACCACTATGGATAAGACGCCTGAGTATCGTTATCAACTCGTATTGAATGGCTGTCTTTCTGTTAAACTAACAAGATGTCCCGCGCTGTTTTTCAAGATGGTGCAGTTGATAGAAACATTAAATTAAAGTAGATTATCTGTGGCTCGACAGCACTTTGACTTTAATTAACGTAGGCTTTGCTACGATAACATGCTACCGATATAGCTTGTTTTCTCCTATAATAGGTTACTAAAAATTGTTAAGAGTACAAGATTATGTCTCTGATTAAAATAAAAGAGTACCCATACAATCGGTGTTTT
>LGAG01000591.1:714139-740394 GCA_001278395.1 Lerema accius
GTGAAACGAACATAAATGAAACGCGCTGGGAACGCTTGTATAAAAACAAACGCGCATCTTATTGCGTTTAAGAAACGTCTTGTGCGAAGATTTTATTAGGTAGGTACTGTAACGTACTATGCGTGCTTATGCTGTTATTATATTATGAAATTGAACAAAGTTAAAAATTGTAAAAGTTTATTTCTACAATTCCATTCCGTTGTAGATGCCTACAGTGAATTTAATTTTAACATGACAATTAACATCCATCTCGAGTCTAATTTTCAATATTATGTTCTGCTAAAAAGTTGGGGTTGAATAAATAAAATAACAATTAAGAAACACAGAGAATATATTTCAGATATAACATCACGACAGGTCCAAAATAAAACTCACACCAGTGAGGAGTAAGAAACGTCGAATATAAAACTCTATACAAATAGTCAACAAGGTGACAGAGTGTAATGATTTTACTTATAGCGAAGTTGCGAATCTTTTGTAAACGACAAGGATACAGTATAATGAGGTGGGGTAATTTTTTTGATAATGTTATTTAAAAGGAGATTATATTTAAACTTGTTTGGGTTTTTACGTTACATCGTGTTATATAAAACACACTTGAGATATTTTAAAAATTGGAATTTTGACAAAAATAAGAAACAAAGTTCACTAATACATAATATTATAATAATAATATTTACTGAATATCACTTAAAACAAGGTATAGTCCATTGAAACTCATATTTATACGCATTCAAATGATGATGATTGTAGGTCTTATTAAGTTGAAAAAAAATGAAATGTTAGTAGGTCCAACAGATATTTTAAGTTTTAAGAGAAAAACTAAAGCAATTTAATCCTGGCAACAATAAAAAAACTACTAGTAACATTTATTCTCAAAAAATAAATTAACGTCAAAAATCCATTAGCAGTAAGTCTGTTAATGCTGCAAAGTATCTTCTAATAGGATGAACAACTTTAATATTCAAAGGGTATCTCTTAATTTAATAATTAATTCTGCTTTCGTAGGAAAACTTTATCTAGAATTTTTTTTCCAAAATCAAAAAAATTACCCCATAGTAAACAAATTACATTTATTTATTTTAAAATAGGTTGGTAAACTTTTACACTTGTAAACATTTACACATAAATTTGGAAGGTATAGTTTTACTAGTAAAATATTTTTTAAATTTTCTAATAGCAGCCGAAGAGTTAAGCTTAACTTTCCTACAAATAAGTGCATCTACTTAAGAAATATTATTGCATTTTCTAATTCATACTTACTTCCTAATGCAAACATTTAATACGTAAATTTAAATCCACTACTAACTCTATAATATGCAAATAACAATTTACTAGTCAACACGAATTAATTTTAAAAGGAACTAATAAATATTATGATTAAAAATTATTATTTCTGCTAAACATTAAATCAGAACTATATCTATATAAAAACAGTGATTCAATAAAATTAAATACATATTGGTTAAAAAATAGTCACAGTAAAGAATATTGAAGTGTACTGTAATAGCCCAATTTTAACCACCTTTACAACCTAAATAAGGGATATTTTTGACACCTTTGTGCAACTGTGTGAATTCGCGTGTATTTTGCCCTTTGATTTTAGTACAAACGATTTTTAGACAGTCACTCTATGTACTACGACAACGCTACGATATGTCGTCAAGTCAAGTATTACAGATCGCTCGTTGTCTTAATATAAAAACAGCTGCAATAGCTACCTATAAGTGGTTTTTCGTGTGTTACGTTGAAGGAAAAACAATGGGTAAAAGACATGTCATTGAAACAGGGGAACAAAACGAGTTAGATTTTACGGTTTTGATAGTTGATGCGAACGATTTAACAATCACTAATATGGGAGCAGCACTTAGACAAAGCGCGCACTAGGCAGCCAGGCTGCGACAGCCGAAATATTTGAGTAGTTCGTGGCTACATATACGCGCAGGCTACCAAACAACGTCATAATTATGTTCGTTTGGCTGCCGCAGTGCGCGCCAAGTCTAAAGCTACCTCTAAATAAGTAGTACACTCAGTGACATAGAGGCATACTCGTACATTGTTTGGATAAATAGTTGTAGGCATTATTAATAAGTTGATATCAATTTCTACTAAAGTGATGTGCAGGACTGTCTATGTTTAAAAGGCAATATCAAAGTGCCAGTTATTTAAATATTTAAAATCGCATTCACTTTTGTCAATTCAGTTCAATATTAAACTTCAATGAAATTGATTCAATACAACGTGGCGACGAATCGTCCATTCTTTCACCAAATTAGGCATGAAATTGGATAGTAAAAAAAATATATACAAAGTTAGTGTTCATAGCGTAAATGTAACATAGGTATCTAATTTAAACCATTACCACAATACACGTGTAAAAGAGAGATAGCAATACTAACTAGGTGTCTAAGTATTAAGGTATTCTAAAATTACATTCGTAGGGGTAATATTTAATTCGATTACAACGTATGTACTTACATAGAAGTCTTTATAGGGGATCACAGTTTGGAAACCTAGTTCGATACATCATGAGGGAGATTACAATAACTTATCTATATTTCTAAACTATTTTTAGTTAAGATATTATTAAAATGATTGCATACACACAGTTTAATGAAGACTGAAAGACGCCGATTTGTATTTTTACCATGCGATGGGAATAAAAAATTTAAATAAATTAATTTAGTTTTTATTCAACAATCGTGTGATATAAGCGATTATATTAAATAAAATGGATCTCAAGTTACAATTAATTCTAAATCTAACTCTCCTGGCGGGTTTGTAAATCAAATCGACGTCTTTGTTATTATTATTTTTTTATATATAACCATTTATCCGAAACAACAAATTTTGTTTGAAAAATGTAAAAAAAATGACATAGTTAAGAGCGATAATTTTTAGCAGTTACACAACATACAACCTTTATCTGTCTAATATCGGATTCCAAAGCTCTATAGATTTTAAATAGTTTTTCCAAATACATTAAATTATACAATTGAAGTTAAAAATGTGTAAAAAATTTTATGCAAACTATTCGTATTTGTTAATAGAGTAGTCATGTTTCCAGTAACATTAACAAAACAGTACTAATGTGTATCGACCGTGTTGTCAATCACACGACTGACATCAATGTTTATGTTGAAACGGCTTGTTTAATTAATGAACATTTCATATTGAAACAAGACATTTGCTCGAATGCATTTGTTAATTTTGAACTGTTCCATTAACGCTTCAATTGGTTAATTGTTAGAGCTATTAGATTCAGTTGAATACATTTCAACTAACACTGGATGATTGATGACATTGTTACGTTTGTTAATTAACGCACGGGTAAAATTGAAAAGACTTTATTTAACAGTACAGTTCATACTTATTTTGAAACCATAACGTTTATTGGTAGTTTTTACTCACGATATGTTTACCTTACTATTTCTTTTCATAAATAAACCTTTTGTATTATCTTGTTGTATTTTCAAACAAAATTCATTATTTCATACAGTATGAGGTGTAAGACTAGAAGCAAATTGTACTTATTCATTGTGTTTCATACACGATATCGATGTTATGAGTTATAGATAGAGGATGTTATGTTAGTTCAAATAATTATCGGCGTGTATTAATTAACTTACCGCATAGTGATCTTATTAACCTAAGTACCTATTTGCTACTACAATAACTACAAAGTACTAGCTTTTACACGTTCTAATATAAAATGTGGTACTATAATAAAATGTGTATTAATTAATTTCATAGCAACATAATGTTCATTATTTCTGTAAATAAAATATAGAATAAACAGAGATTTATTTAATGCTATTGTAATTAGAAGCGCAGACTTCAAGCAAGTCGCCGAGTTATTAGTTACAAAAAATATGATTGTAGCAAGTACATCGGACAATTTAAAATATCATAAAATTATATAAAATCAATTCGTATTATGTATAAGTAGCATTTATCGTCAATCTGTATGTTTGTGCGTATTCTTTACATACAGAAAGCTAAATAAATAAGAAAGTAAATCTGGATAATCATCTGATTTGTTTTATAAACAGCTTAATTTTGTAGTTATTGCTGTAGCAAATGTAATTATTATTAACAAGTTTAATTATAGAACAGACGTAAGTAGGTACTCTATAAAGGGATATGAACCAGTTTCCAATTATATATTTATATATTTATAAAATTAAACAAACGAGCAACATCAATATTTACATATATAAAATAATATCTACCTAAAGTATGAACATAAATTTTAGCAATATCACATAACTTTAACTCACTAATAAACTTAGGAGAAAATTAAATACAAATTGAGTTAGTCATAATAGTAATTAAATTAAAATTATATATACATTTGAACGAACGTGTAAAAGAAACTGGTTCAGATACAATAGAAGCTATCACTAAAGATCACATTGCATAGAGGCTCTCTAGAAAGAACTAACTAACTACTAACTAACTCACTAATTAATACCTCACCTACCCATGACCAGTTAATCGCAACTGATAAGAACTTCAAGCAATAGTAAAAAAAAATAACCGGAATGGTTAAAAATAGAGAAAAATGGTCGAAAACGATGTTTATGACAAAAGGTAACGTTTGTTATACGATATAATAAACCTACATTTCAATCTAATCCTCGAGATAGAATAATTTAACTGCAAATAAACAACCATAAAATTGTGCGATAACAATAAAAAGGATTTAAGTTAAATAGACGGGCTTAAGATATAACAAAGTCATAATGTAAAATGATATGTAAATATAATATCTTAAGACATCCTTTCGTATCATCAAGTCTATCATAAATTATAAAATTAATGAATAAATCTCAAATTTAAATTATACCCTTCCTGCAAACAACTAAAACAAATTATTTATTCTAATGACTGAATGATAAATGTTGTCTAAATTAAAATAACGATAGGCAATGGAATAAAATTAAAATAATCAAATCGATAGCAAATAAATCGAGAGACCAGCTCATTAAAATGCGTTAACTAAACTAATGATCGTATTGATTTCGCTCTGTTACTAATTGAATCGCCCTTTTCACTCCACCATGTGTTCTGCGAAACGAAATTAACTGTATTTAAGCGATAATTATCACTGAAATAATGGTTGTTTCAGCTACGCAAATAGTACATTTTGAACGGTATTTTTAAATTCTCTGGATTATGTAAATTATTGGATACTTCTAGTCGTATGACAGTTATTACTCTCATGTAATATCACGTTCATTACATAGACAATAATCAAATTTTGCCTTTGGTATTGGATGTTTTTTTTTATCTTAGTCCTCTCTAACAAAATGGACAGTATTCTTTAACAAAACAAATAATTTTTCAAACGGGGTTTTACAAAGTTTTATATAACTTCAACCGTCATCTCTAACTTTTATAAAATCTCAAGAGAAGCGTTAAACCGATCTTTGAGTAAAGTGGTAACTATTGGTTTTAAAATGAGCTTAAGAACAAGTTGTTTGTTACTAACCTTGTTCCTCGACCGGCGTGTGTTCCTCGTCCGACGAGTCCAGTCGCTCTTTGAGGGAACTTTGCTTTGATAGAGACTGCAACAACAACGTTTACTGTAACTTTTAAACTAGATAAATAGATAACACTACACACTCAGTCCTCTATACTAATAATATAAATCTAAAGACTTTGTTTGTTTGAACACGCTAATCTCAGAACCTACTGGACCGATTTGAAAAATTCTTTAACTATAAGATAGTCCATTTATCGAGGAAGGCTATAGGCTATAACATCACGCTGAGATGAATAGGAGAAGATAAGCAATAAAAAATATTGTAAAAATGGTAAAATTACGCGTGCAGAGCCGCCGGCGATTGCTAGTATAGTATAGTATCTATCCTAAGGATTCTCGATTCGTGCGTGCCATGGATTATAAAGTAGACAAAGGACACACTAAGACTGAGAAGAAATTTAAATTGATAATTAAAATTTCTGCCTCGCTAAGAAATGAACCTAGGACCCGTCGAACGAGCGGTTCAGCATGTTACTTTTAGTTTCTTTACCAGCATTTATAATAACGTATTTAACCGATAGAATTTAATTATACCAAACCATCAAAACGATGCTGTGAACAGGAGTTAACTAACAAACCGACGCTATAATAACTTTTGAAAATATTTACTGTAGATTGCAGGAAATGGTATTTATTGATCAAAGGGTGCTGTAGAAACGAAAAAGAACGCCAAGACCTTGTCTAAGACCAGTAAGGCATACTAAAAACCAACGAAAGCTTAGTTTGATATTAAGAATAGGCAGAGCTTTTAAGTTAAATTTATTAGGTACTTTTGTTGACTATTCGTGGCATGGTACAAGTAGTACCTACATGCTGTATATTCTACTACAATATTTTAAGCTATACAACCAAGAGACTGTATTATACTTTAGAATTACTGTTACATTATTTAATCAATATTAGTTTTCATTAAAATGTAAAGTTACAATCGGCGATAGGAACCGACTGGTACAGAACATTGTCGAAATACAAATCAGGCTACATTCTGTACAATCTATAAAATTGTATAGATTATAATTAGAGACCAGTTATAATAACGTATTGTGTTGGGTTAGCAACTCAGTAATCGCGGTATTTTAAATTGTTATTCCTAATAAATAATAATTAAAGTTTAGTTTCCACCCTATAGTTGTGACCGTGATTTATAGAAAATAAAACTTTGTTCTACTTAAGAGGGCGTTCGAGTATTGCGTATTTTATTAATAAAAGAAGTAGGAAATATAATTCTTCAATTCGTCAAAATGACAACATTTTGACTTAATTAAAAATGGTAATTTGCGTGTTTTGTAACGAGGACTATGTAATGAGGAGGAGGGAGGGTATAAAAAACTTGGTACAGGGTACGTTAAAGGGGGAAGGGGTCAGAAATCTTCAAAAATATGCGTTTCGTAATATTTGAATGCTCTCTAAGAGAGTGTCTCATGAGATCTTTTTTTCTTTTTTAAAGGTATCAAAACTCAACAATTACCTAACTCACCAAAAAACATAGTTAACCTATTTGCTACATTTGCTAGTCATAATAAGTAACACTACAATAGACGTACCTTATTAGATCGTCTGCGCGGCGGCGATATCTTGTTCCACAGCGCCTCTAGTTGGTCGAAATGTTGCGACTGGGCGATGGCCGCCTCCTCCGGACCCAAGCTCACCTGATAACATGTCCAAAATCGTAAGCTTTTACCCCACTGTGTAAGGAGGGTAAAGTTTTTTGAGCGTATGTATGTATGTATGTCCGTTTCATTGGCAGGCTCTATAACCTAAATAGCTTGACGGTATCATTGGATTCGTTTCCATTGAAAGAGTTCATTAGCTAAAGCTAATTTTTTTGGAATGACCTCTCACCCCAATTTTAGCAGTCGTGTTTTTTTCTATTGATGATTTCTAGCTAAACAATATTCCGCGAAGCTACTAAAGGTAGCAATTAAAGGTATAGAATTGATCCTAAGGGAACCTACTTCTAGTATGATAATAAGATCAAGGACATACTGTGTCCAAGTGCTAAGTTTAATTGAAATCCGTTCACCCGTTGATGATTTAGTCACATATAAAATGTTCATATCATCCCAAAAGAAAATACTTGTACAATCTAGATAAAATCTACCTTATAAACTATTCTAGAACTTATGTATGCAATATTCCATCTTAATTTATGAAACGGTCAGCGCGTTAAATCCAAATATTTTCACAACTGTTCACATTTATTTGTGCATTTATATTAGTAGCATTACTTAAACCTAAATAATATTACAAGCTATTACGCTCGTGCCGTCTGCTAATGAGCAAAGCTGGTGCATGTAAAGACTTAAATATACAGTAAATGTTTGTTTCAGTTTACGCTGCAACAAATTTCATTTAACGTTAGACATATGTTACTATTAGTTATCTTTCAGCTGATTTTTCTTCCACCTAAAGTCCGATGACATCGCTTAAGGACTAGCTGTATATTGCATTCTTTAAGTTAATTTTTTTTTATTAAACCTATACTAATTGCATACTCGGTATCTTTTAAATAATCGTAAGTTAACAATAATTGTCATCGTAGTGAAGGTCATTCTTACTCTAACTTTAAAAGGAATTAACGCAAATGCTTATATGTATGTGAATCTAATATTACTTACCTGTGATCCCAAGTCCTTATTTTTAGCCTCTTGAATTTTGGATATTTCTTCCATTGACGCAGACACGGAAAATCTAAACAAATAATGAAATTAAAAGTAATTTTCAAAATTAAAATTGTTTAAAATCAAGAATGATATAAATACATTTCTAATAGGTATTATTAAAGTGTAGTAAAATACTCCGATTTGGGGCACCAATAGCTTTGGATGCACTAGTTTGTATCCCACCGCTGCCACCGGTTACATACATTTAAACCCCATACAAATAAAAGTATTAAAATAATACAACAATTGCTACATCGATACATAAAGTAAAACAAAGAATACATTGGATTGGTCTGTGACTTTGTGGAGCCTACCTTCGTTTGAGTCTCTCATCGACTTGCGCCATCATAGCGGCGGAGGTCAGATGACCATATTTCTTCTGCCACGTGTAAGTGTCCAGTGACACTTCCTTCTTCAACAACCGCCTCATAGGCCGCTTCGGCGCCAACGGACGGAGCTCTGTTATTCACCAGAAATTGGTGTTGATTACCAATATTTAAAAAGATTAAAAAAACTTTATTTAAAAATTGCTTTTGTAATACTTAAAATGTTTTACAAGCTAGGCATTTTTATTCAATGTTTTCTAACAAATCATTTACATGTACTAAGAATAAAACTGGAGGTTACTTTTTATATCACAACATGGCCCAAAATGAACTTGTTACTGTGGATTCAATAATAAAACGTTCGCAAAACAGTAAAAGCTATCGACTACCTACTAACGGATTTCAAGATCAAAAGATCCGATCCAGATAGAATCCCAATAAGACTAACAGTAGTGAACAAGAAACTAGAGAAGTTAGTGATTAGATTAATGTGAAACCTTACCATCGACGTTCTTAGTGGGAGCGGCGTAAGTGGGTATCTTGACGTAGGTGGCCGGCGTGTTGTGGAGGCAGATTATCGGCAGGCAACCTGTTGAACGAGATCAATGCGATACTACTACTAGGACTAAACGAGAAGTTTAATAGGTTAAAGAGGTTTTTGATCTGAAACGTTTGCAAATTCTGAACAATATTGCTGAACGTGATTTTGAACTTAGCTGTGATCGAATCGGGTCTACCAATTAGGGAGGTATTTATTTGGTTGGAAAGTTGTAAGTGCAGTTTTTAGTTCTTATTCTTAGTAAATCATCAAGGAGTTAGTTACCAATGTTTTAATTCTTCTTTATCTATATATTACGTAGTCTAATTCTTGTTTATCTATATACGTAGAATGTAGCAATCCCTACTTAGAATGGCTACATTCTACGTATATAGATGAACAAAACCACATGTTCTTATTATAAGAACATATTATAGTGGATGAAATTTCAGGCCAGAGCTTTAGTTAGTGTCATTTAATTAGTGCCGTTAATGTTTAATCGTGTAAAAATACCGTTACTGCAGTACAAATGAACACTTACCCCGATCCAGTAAGTGCACGACAATTCGTGCACAGTCACTAGTTATTTGAAAGCCGAGCAGCGGCACATGCAGGGCCAATGACGTCAGCGCCAGGCCTCGCTTTGTTTCCCAAATGATCAGCGTTTTATCTTCCGCTCCTAAGAAAACAGGAGATAATGATTGGGGAACAATTGGATTAGGTTTCTATTTCAATAGGGAACAATTAATAAGCAAAAGGTTTAAGAGTACGCAGTCATATTTTATCTAAGTTTCTCTGTTCTATCAAACTTATGCTGAAGAAACCATACAACCATCTTTGTTATTATTAATGAAGGATGATAATCAGTTATTTTACAATCAAATTTAAATAATCCTATTAGTGAGAAAGGTCACACTGGGCGAAGTTCGACAATTTTCAGTGTGCCGTATTATACTTAAACTAAAGTACCTACGTTATGAATTAAATATTGAAAATGTTGACAGTGAATACCCAACTTCAACAATTAACGGGAACAAAAACACAAGGTTCAAAAGAAAGATACAAATAAATTAAATTTTACCAACATTGTTTCTTTACAAACAAATCGTTTTAAAATTTGTCACGGAATTGCGATTCACAAATGCTTTTAATGCTGCAGAGTTTTGCTATGAGATTAAAATCCTGACAACGTTTTGCGTAGAAATATAATTAAAGTAGCAAAGCCCGGGCTTTCAGCGATGTCGCTAAAAATTAAGAGCACTTCAAGTAGCACTTCAGTCCATCTAATTTGCAGGTAACTCTGTCGACGACACTCTACTGAATTTAATATTGCATCTCCTTAGGAATAAACAGCCGGTAAAATATTTTATATTTCCTTAAGAAAAAATAGTTTTTTTTATTCTTATTTTTTTAAAGGGTTTAGTCATATTTGACACCGCCATCCTCGTATGGCTTCATCAACATAATTACGCTAAACAAAATTCTAAATAATACATAACAGATTATTTTATGCTTTTCAGTATTTCAATGAATTTATCGCAAGTTTCTGGACAGTAAATTAATTTGAGTCATTTACATTATGTTTCATTAAAAATTTACATTATCGACCCAGCATCAAAAAGTCTTTTTGCTTTGACAAAAAACCTACGATATTACTTATTCTACTATATTAAGTATCTACGCATCGGTTGAACCTCCTACACAAGGACTGTTAAGGTTAGTTTTCGGGAATGCGACTCACGACTCACTTGTGTAAAATGTAAAGACGTTTTAATGCCACTCAAAAAACTGTAAGCCAGCATAAAGCACGTAACATAAAGAGGCCTTAACATTAAAGTGACTTATAAATGGTAAATAAACGAACCTGATACAGCAATAGATCCATCGCCGGTGACCTTCACGCAGGTGACTTTGCCCAAATGTCCGGACAGGAGATGGACGTCAGAGCCAGTATTGATGTCCCACACGATGAGGTTGCAGTCCCACGACCCCGACACCACTTGTGTCTTGTTCGTTATCGACACCGCGACACACGTCACTATGTCCGAGTGTCCCACGAGTACCTTAGAGGAACGTTAGGAGGTTTGATTCTCGGAAAGTTTTAGTCTAGAAGCGGTTTCGTGTCCGAAGCAAGTGTTATTGTTACAAGTTTGTAACGCAGACCCAAAAAAAAAATTGTATACAATTGCAACTAATTAAATGATGCAAAAAATCTGTCACTCGCTCGCTGTATACTACCGATTGACCGGCTTCATATAGTCGAACTGTAACGTTTGTCACTTTTCGTTTTTTATGGGTCTGTGATTTGTAAATTATTGTACCATAATGAACTAAATAACAAATTCTTTCAATATAGTAGAAGTTAATGTAAAATAAAATTAAAATGAAATGAAGAAAAAGACGGTTATATTCGTAGCTCAGTATTGGTATTCGTTATGTCAGCGTAGGTGTAGATTTTATTTTATAAATTACAAAGTATATTTTTGTCACAAATCCTATTAGCTAATTTTAGTAGAAGCTTATGCAAAAGCAATGACGGAGACGGCTTTTCTCCGAAATTCACAAACAACTAATGCTTCTGAAGTATCATGTATCAGATACATAAATTTTTGCTACCCTCATGAATTGATACCTAGTAGGTACCTTTTCCTAGGTAACCTGGAATATTTCCAACTAAATTAAATCACACCTCATCGCACAAACAACTAAACAAGACACTATTTTATTTTATGTCGTATCGAAAAATTAAAACAGGATAATGTAAAAGAAAGAAATACGTATTTTGAAAGATCGTGTGATTTTTCGATCAATTAATTGCATTAATAACACAAAGTACCTTGTCAAAAGACTGTAAAGGATCATAATTACGAAAAAAATTGACTTATAAATACGAAAACACATTTTTCAATCAGAACAGCTACTATCTAGCAGAGAGCATACTCTAACAAACCGCAAACACATACACACGTATACACATTTTACATTATTTTTTTTCCTGTTCTTACCTGAATTAATAACACTATTCTTACCTGTGACAACTTCCCGCCATCCAGCTGCCAGACTTTAAGCGACATGTCCATAGAACCAGTCACTACGAACTTAGAGTCAGCGGTGAGCACGAAACAAGTGATCCTCTCCGCGTGTGACACCGAGCGACGATCCTCCCCGCTGTCCCCTTCGGCCAGCGCCCAGATGCGAACTGAATTGTCTCCATCAGATAACACCTGTTTAGTCATTATTAATTAACGCTAGAAACTCATAGCTTAGTGATAAATTGATACTTATGTATCCATTGCTAACTTCCAGATGTGTAGGAGTTTCTTTTCCTCCATATTAAAGCATGTTTACGAAAGAGAAACTTCATTGATATCTATATGAATAAATAAATGACTGTGAATTTTGAATATTTTTGAACAAAAAAGAATGTTAATGTGTTTTCAACGCATGAAACATTCATGATGATTTAATAATAATGGTCGACCATCGAAATCTCAACCGCATCCAACTAGATACCTACTGGCTCAAAAGTCGTACAAATCAGAGAGCCATGAGCATTTAAAATTCCAAAAACATTTTATTTATTCACAAAGAGACTTAGGAAAGTAAAGTTTTGGTACATGTTTCGCTAAGAGATTGAAATTTGAAACCGGCTCATTAATAAACTTTAAATTAAATTTAGATCTACCCATTTTAAGTTAGGTATTCCAACAAAACTTCTTGAGAAATTTTAGTATCACACTGAAAAATTTGCATACCGCTTCAATTACTACCAATTGTTTGATTTAATAAATAAATTATCATATTTATTCATCTTCATGGATCCGGTTGCTCAATCTATCATAATGCTGGTTAAATATTCTAACTGCACTACTTAATACTCTAATCGTTTCCAAGATAATTTAAAGCTTCCCCTTCATGACCTACTTAAAGTTTCTTAACTATCCCGGTGTGTGAATAGGCAAAATTATTATGGATAGGCGTTTTACCTACTATAGGCAGCCCTATTGTCGGTGCCTTGGTACAGTTACTATGCAGTTATAGTTTCAAAATGCTGATTAAGACTGTAAGTAATAAGTTTATAGCTAAGACTGAAACTTTCAAATCCTAAATAGAGTAATATACACCACACAAGAGCCAGCTCTTTATGGCACACATATAACTTCGGCGTGTAGATTTCCTTGCAATGTCTCAATGTCAATATTGAAGAAAAAAAAATTGGAAATTACGTGTTATTCACCCCTAAAGCCCGAACTAAACTCTCATCAATCCTCACAAGAAGTAGGCGAAATATTTCAAAATACTTACCGCATACTTCATGTTCAGTGTGACCTCAATACTAGCATTAGGTCCGGTAGTAGAGTGCAGTATGATACCGGAGTCCACGAGCCACACGTGGACGTTACGAGCTCTGTCGCCCGACATGGCTCGTCGGCCGTCAGACATCATGAGCAAACTCTGCAATGCTGCTTGATGGCCCTGACAGACAATAAGGTAAACGTAAACGATGAAATCTTAATGATTTTATAGGACAAACATCTTCCTTCAAAAAACTATTGTACAAACATGTTCGTAGAACACGTCAAACATAAATCTAATTAAAATTCTTTGTTAAGTTTGACATAACGCTTGGTCTACTAAATCGTAACCGTTTTAAGATTTATATTTTTCTAGCTATATCAATTAAATCCGTGATAAAAGTGAAAAATGCTTTTAAAATAGCTTTTATTCCAGAATCATACCATATATGAAAAGGTGGCCTTAATGACTCTGTAGATTATGAAAGTCATGGTTTATGTTCGGGATATCCGCAATATATTACAAAGATTAGCCGAGTTAAGGTAGAAGCCGGTCATTTAAACTGCATAAATGTTATTATAGTAAACATGAACACAATCGTGTAGGTATCTTTTAATAAAATTACACGTTAATTTTCCGCAAACGCTTCGAATATAATCCGTATTGTAGATAAGATTGCATTCAAAACATCGTTTCAGAAAGTATTTTGCAGTAGCGAAGCCTGTTGCTCTCATAAAAATGCAAATAACATCACACTGAACAAACTCTAATAAAAGAACCTCTCTTTTCCGAATGGTCCTTACAAAGACTTTAAGTCTCATTAAATTGCTGTAGATTATTAATTATCTTTGCAAATTCATTTTTGTCTGCTGTGGAAAAGATTTTCTTGCCACTACGTCTAAGCTTTAAGGGTATTTTTGCTTGTTATTTTTAGCATTTATTCTGTAAGGAATAATTTTACGTCGACTCAGTTGTTGTAGGTTTATCTGAGACTCGTTTTATTTCGTACTGTGATGTATGTAGCCCTAAAAAACCTATAAAAACTCACCTTATAAATCAAAGAAGGTGAGTTATCTGCCAGCTGCCAAACAACCACAGTTCTATCCTCGGATCCACTCAACACGAGTAGGTTGTTAGGTGAGAAGGTGACACACGTGATATGTCCCATGTGACCACTCAACGTGGCCTGTAACCTGTGGGTGGAGAGCTGCCACACTCGGACGAGCCCGCGAGCACAGCCGCTGGCGGCGAGCTGGCCGTCGCGAGACACTTCCAAACAACTTATTGGTATTAGCTCGCTTTGTTCCGCCTGATACAAACAGAAAGCAATAGAAAGCTTTGTAAGTATCGATTGCGGTTTATATGAAGGTATTGTTGAGACGTTTCGTTATTATTTATGCAGGAGAATAGGTAGTGGTTTTGAAAATATTTATTTTCATAGACAAAATTTGAATACCTAAATAATATGATTAAATTAAAAGTCACAGGTAAAAATTCAAATGTAACGTACATTCATAAATTTTCGCAATTTTTTTAAGATTGCGATGACTGAAACTTTTTACTTAAAACTATCGCTAGTGATAGAAATATCAATTTAAATTGAAAAGTATTTAATATTTACATATTCAGGGTCACCGTTACTTAAACCAATATATAGGTAACCTTACTTACTAATCAATATTACATTACCCATTGTTACTTAGATACTCTATCTTACCTGTAAGAGAGTAATGTTGGTGGTGGACTTGGTTTGCCGTCGCTTCATTTGTTTGGTCGGTCGGAAATTCGTTAAGTTGTCTTCGGTGTGGAACGAGTAGATCGTTACCCGGTTACCACCTACGATCATTAATCCCTGTTATTGGTAATGTTCCTACTAAATCATCCAAATATGGGTCAATTATGGAACAAAGACTGAGGAACGAAAGTTGTTTATCGTATGTTGGTATGATAGTCTTTGTTATTGGTCGATAGTCAAAATGGATTCAAGGTGCTTCGTGGAAATTGACATTAGGTAAAAACGAGACATTTTTGTTAGATAAAAGGTTTCTTTAGTCGGCCTTCTTAGGTATTAAAGGCATTTAGATATTCTAGGAATTACCGTTAGCATTTTTGTTACGTAAACAAATTCTTTAGCTTTTTTGACGACATTTAAGCGCTCTAAGAACTACTGACACTAAATCTTTGATACCAATCACTATTGTCAGTTTCGTCGATATATATTGGAGTGTAGGTAACTTATAATAAAAACTTGTTGTGGGTAGTGTAAAACTGTCAGTGATTAAATGGCTGTTGTTCGGATCTGCTGCGTATTATTATAGTGCCCTAGTAAAACACTACAGTGGCGCAGTCGGTAGGTGCCCTAGTAAAACACTACAATATATTGTTTACAAGCGATTATAAAAACTTCATACATCCAAGAGAGGAACCCTAAATATACAGAAGAATACATACCAGCAGCGAGCAAGAAATGGTCTTTATCAGCAACAGCCAACGCAGCTAGGTCATGTGCAGCGGCCAATGTCCTTAGCAACTGGCCACTGTGAAGGCTGTATATATAGATGCGCTGGTCCGCACAGCCCACGGCAGCTCGTGAAGAGTCGTGGCCCACGCAGAAACATTTGACCTGTTTTTGTATTGATAAAATGTTTTTTAGTTAATGGGAATAGGAAACGAGCTTGCAGTGTCACCAGCCCTTGTCATCCATGGACATCTGTGACGAACTTCAAAAGGGACTATAGAATACGAATATTAGAGGTTGTTAATACGTTAGTATGGGGACTTTGGAGGTTAGAACTGTGGATAGACAGTCATCTCTTGTATAATTTTTCTTTGTCTCACAAGTCTCAAGGGGGAACACGACGCATTGTATTAGATTCAAAAAAATTACTTACATAAGGAAGTATCATTGATACTTATATGAATAAATAAATGATTTTGAATTTTAATTTTAATTTGTACCACGGATGATTTAAGCAAAAGAAAATCTTTACAGATTGCTAAGCTAGAAGACCATCTTTATCATTAGGGATCTGAATTCAAATTCTACATCAATATCTTAACCGCTTACTTCGACAGATATAAACCCAGCATACTTCACGGAACTTGGAGGTTCTTCATAATGTTGTTCAAAGCGTGTTAAGTAAGATTTCTCAAACCCAACCCGCACTTAACGCAATAGACTTTAATCCTTCGAGCTCCAAGACCGTTATAGATTGAGATGAATAAAACATAAACCCTATATAGGTATTTGTGCGTTAAGAGAAAATTTTGTTCGCCTTTTAAGTAAAGGTTTTGCGCAAAGAAAATGTACGGTTGACATTATTAAAATTTAGATATGCCAATACCTAAGTATTGAACGTGGTGTATTGTTACAATATACTGAATGTCAAAAAACAGTACAAAATATTATAGAAAATAATATGTAACTAATATCCGGTGATTACAGGATTACACGCATAATTATGTAATTAATTCATGTTACACTTAAGTAAATCAAACTCAGTGTAACAATTGATATTTTAATTAGGATAAAAATAGTAGGTAGTATTGTTAGGACAAATTGGTTGGACATCCCATTCATTGTATTATACCAATAACATTGAATTGCACCTATAATACTTATGCGGTTTATTAACAGAAAAGGAATGGTGATTGTATAAAGAACGAAATACAAGTTGAAAATATAGATAAAATTGGTTTGAAACACAAATTCACTAATTCTATGAAACAAATAACAATCTCTGTTCTACAAGCAGCTGTGGTTGGAGATTGAGTGACGTAATCTCGACAATAAACTGCCATTCAAGATAAATATCATCTCAAGGAGCAACTGAAGCCTACTCGAAATTGCGATTTGGGCCGGAAATTTAAGCGAAACAATTAAAACTTTTTCTATTACCAACTACATTAATTCATTAAAATTATTATTCACAATGTTGGTTAAGTTTAAATTGGAAAGTCTTATTGCTAACTGAGTTCAAACCAGGTCAGGAGAAGCCCGGTTATTGTTTGTTAGATTGACTTCTTCCACTTAAAGAAGTTACAGAATGAAATACCTAAATGACACGAAAAATTAATTTGTTATTTTTTTTCCAATTTCTTATAAATAACCTACATGTCATTGAATTTATCAGGTTAATACGGAGCTACGCCTTGTAATCATTACGACAGTATTTTAGCCAAGTGCGAACGTTTTTACTTGCGACTAACCAAAGATCGTTGTTACTTTACTAATACACTATCATAGTGCAAACAAGGCATAAGAGCGCAACCTTTATAACCCACGTCCGTTACTATTAAGAAAAAGAAACCTTACAAAGAGCACTCGATATGAAACGACTGTAATTTATTTCCTCCGGGAACGTGTAAGTAAGATCTAAAACAATTTAGTGGTCCCCAATTACTGCGCGCTGAGTGTTCGCAATCGAAAGTTAAGCCCCTAGGGGGTTAACCTTTGGTCATTATAAATGAATTTCTCTTGTTGAAGATTTATTTTCGGTTCGACGTCGCTATATTTTCCTCCCAATTCACGACTTTACCGAATATAGACGGTCACAGTTTCTTTTCATTCATATTAACTAAACCAGTGACGTAAAATACTCTGATATGTTTAATAGTATTGTTACTAATAAATATCTAAATGTAATAAAGTAGAATAAAAATGGAATTAAAGGGTAATGATGAAAGAAAATAAATAAACCCGATTAAGGCACTGATCCCACCTTATCTTAATTTTAATTCAATATTAGTCCACGAAATTATAGTGGGAACTACCCGAAAAGTAGTTTTTTTGAACACGCAAACATACGTTTCATTGTATAATTTATTATAATAAGAAAATGTTTCAATTAGCCCCGTCTATAGGGTATGTAGTTGAAACTAATATGGTAGGACAAGCTATCGTGTGAACGTGGGCATTATCGGGCTCACGGATCAAATTAAGGTAATTGGCTTCTAAGTGGTTTTCGTTAGTCGCGTCAATTAATTAAGTAGCGGACAACTAGTACGTACTAATACGAACAAGATGGCTAGGACACTGTTAAGCCTTAATGATCTTCACTTTATTTCAATATGCAATAAACTTGTTTTAGAAAGTTCCAACTTATTTAAGAAAGTCTTAAAAATGTATAAGTAGTATTATTTTTTCAGTTTTAAGTCATTTGTAGAAATCTTGCTCGGGAACCTAGAAGTCTGGGGTTCATATCCGGGCAGGGACAGAATCTAGAACTTCCTGACCCTAGATAAATGTAGTTTACCAGACAAAGTCTAAGCCTTTGAGAATGTTGGATATAGAAAACTTTATTCCAGATAGATTTTCGCACGACCCTCCAAGGCAAGGGTGCGCATAAATTTGAATTAATTGAAGGTGAAAATTTTATGGAATGTAAAGGTCGGATTACTCACACATATATTGAATATAATATAGGGCTACATTTAATGTTCACCTATGAATTTATCATTGATCGTGAACACTTTAAACTCACCTTAGCTTTATGCCGCTTCAGAGGATGCAAGTACGTCCCAGTAAGGAAAGTCCTCAAATGTAGCTCATTTTCTCCTTGAAGAGTGATAAGAAAGACATTGTCGTCAGTCACGTCCATTGCGTGTATCGGCACTCCCGCTGACACCGTACTGAGGAGCGTGAAGTTATCCACGTTCCATGTGCAGACTGTTCCATCTTGGGAACATGTGACCAGTACCTCCCCGTCCTGGATCACTTTGACAGCTGTCACCGGACCGCGGTGGTGATCGATTTTTGTTATCTGTTGAAAGGATAAAGCGTTTTTTATTGTATTGGAATTCGACGTAATGTAATTGAATGTATCTACTAAAAGGGAGAGCTTTACGATCGATTTAAGAATGGTAACAATGGTCTAGCATGGAATTTTATGACTGCTACCTACTCGTACATATAAATACTCGTAGATTCGAATTGCTTATCGTACCTACTCTCTAAAGCACAGGTCTCACGTTATTTGGCCAGTGGCTGTAATCAACCGAACTTACTGTACCCATGTGTATATACTATGACAGTTTAATCTTTATTCTCTAGGCCTCTAAAAATATGTCTCATTTTTGCATGTCTATTCCACTTTTTTTGTTACGTTTGCCGACTATGTAATTTCATTCACCACACCAATGTGTAAGTAGATGGAAAATATTATTTTTTATCAATCGATTTTTTCTTTTAATGCGAACACAGCACAATAAGAAATACGGGAAAATATGATGTCACAAATGTAGTTTTATTTTGCTTACCAAGGCCCCGTCAACAAGTGACGTCACAATAACGGCTGAGTCTTCCCCGCCGCTGATCACTAAGGACCGATTCACGATGGCTGCCACACACAATACCGGTGCTATGTGCTCTCTGTTAAAAAGCAACATATCCATGTAGATTATCTAATCTATCTTGTATACATACAGCAGCCAAACAAACATAATCATGTAGTATGAGAGCCCGCGCACTTAGGCAGGCAAGAATTCCTCACATATTTTGGCTGCCGCAACCTGGCTGCCTAGAACGCATATAGACTTAGTCTCTCTAATTCTCTAGTTTTAAGTGAAACAGTTACGTAACCTACGTAAAAAAAATCAGTCTTATTATAAAAACATTTCGCCACTCCAATAAGTTTTGAATTGAATATTTATATACGTTTTACAGTTTGATAGGATGACATTACCGTAAAAATAGCTCTCGAAGTTTTACTAAAACAAGCACGTTCGACTTTATATTCAAAATCATAAAACAAGTGATTTTCTCTCGAAGAATATCGGTAGTGAATAAATGGAGTGAAAGCGTAGAGATACGCCGAACACGGATTCTGAACCTTCGGGAATAACAAATATTATGAAGTTGAGTTATGTGTCGTAGCTTTACTATTCTGGGACTTTTATGCCAATGCATTAGCAAACGAACAAAGGGGCCATTTGGACAAATCTAATACTAAGAGCTGAAAATGAACAGACTCATAAAAAGTTACTCTGCTTTATAATTAACTCCCCGAACTTGCAATCTCTAACCGTCATTGCAGTGGTTTTAAAGGTAACATAAACATTTAAAATAACTAGTAATATTAGACTTTTTTGCAGTAATTTTAGTTAACCGTAAAGCAACTCAGGCAGAACTACAATTTGTACATTCGGTCTACAACTAATTTCATTATGCACATCCACCATAAATTTGTATATTACGCAAAGATACTACTATTTCGTAACATGGAGATAAATCTTAAAATTTAAGGCGGATTTAACTGTAATCGCGTCATTGTTTGCAAGACTCGTACAGCGCACTCCGAACGATGGATAGCTTTCAAACAGTTCTCAGAATCCGATATAATTCTGCAGAACATCTGCACCAGTCGCGCTATGGTACAGTGATCACGTCTGGTAATCGTTTAATCTCTACACAGTTTAATACGGGGATTAAATGATTAGCTCGTGTTTGTCCCGAAATTGATGTTGTTGACTGTACCTAGGTAGTGTAATTCCACATAAATATGGCTTAGCTACAGTAAGTAGTACTTAATGTTCGAGAAGAGGGCATTTACTGGATTCAGAGAACACTGCACTAGTTGGAATGCTGCAGATTAGAAAAGGCCTATATCCAGCTGAGGACAGTAAGGGCTTAAAGACATACTTACAGTATTTTGGTCTTTATTGCGAGTGTATGTAGATCCCACACGATGACACTGGTGTCTTCTGAACCAGTTAGTAGGTACTGAGATTCCCGGGTCACGCACATGCAGAGTATTCGTCCTGAGTGACCTGTATAGATAATTTTTAATATTATTTCAACTATAATTCTCTTAGAAACCTAAATAAGCTACACGCAGATATATTAAAGATTGCGACAAAGAAGTTACGACGCTTACATCTTTAAACAATAACAGAAAATCAGAGGTTCAAAGAGATGCATTGAGAACCTACACTGTCATTTCAGTCACAATATTTACATGATGGATAATATAACCCCGCAAACACGTTACAGAATTAAATCAAAAACATTATTCAGGTTTCTGATGTCATTATCAGTGAATATTAAATAATCAAACCCAGATATAACATTAGGTATTATGTTGATCAGTGGACAGTCATTAACTAAGTTTACAAGTTGACAGTTGACTCTCACATAGCTCAAACTTCTAAGTAGATTAGTACTAATTCAATTCCCAAGATCCACAAGCACTGTGCACTCCCTGTCTCTACTTCGACATTCCGGCTTTACGGAATGTAATAACGTGAGCTTCACTTGTTGCCGAGTGAACAATAGTTAAGCCAAGCTCAGTGACTGTCCGACAAGTTAGTTCGGAACTAACCTGACGGAGGTGTGGGTGAATAACGTGCATTCCGCCGACACTGATCCATCTAAAGCTAAACCATTGGGATTACGCAAATTTTAGCCACAAAGCTAGTTCAGTTCAACTTTGTGGTGCACAAGTAATTAAGCATGCTTTCATTATACTGCACTTAGTTGATTAAACAGTTGTAGTGGTACATTAAACAGTTGTTTTACAAGCGAAAACTATATCGTTAGGCGTTAATTAACTTTACATTAAACCGCATTTACCATTTTTAGATTAGATAGTTCGTTAATACTATTCGCTATTTTTCTCATGTTTAAATGAAATACGTGAAAGATTCAACCTTCGATACGTTTTTAAAAATAATGCAGGTACTTACATAAAATTTGAAATTTGACAGTGCTGAAGATTATATGGCGAAGAAACGCTGTTAAATTATATGGTGCAGAAACCAAAATTTTGTCTATTAAATAATATACATTTATTTTTTAATTCTAAGCAAAACGCGTCTATTGACAAAATGATTTTACCTACTGTCAAATTATTCCACAAAGCGGGCCTTGTATTCAAATATTCGAACATATACCTCTATAAATCGAAATGTAACCGATACGTAAGAAAATTTGCTCAAGATATTGGAAGACTTTTACAAACAATACTGTAATAATTGACTTTTGGTTTTTGTTTTCTTTTAATATAGCCTCTCAAAATGATACTCGATCGGTATTTTATTGAGCGAGGCTCAGGTGTCACGAGTTTGTTCAAATTTAAATTGACTTCAATATATAATGAGCTTCGAGCTTTCGAAGTAACTGGAAACTTTAAAAGTCTTTGATAATAAATTATTTTCACATAGATTTACTAAAGTTTGAGACAACTTTAATTAATAATGAGTTTTTAACAACTACAACAACGTCCATGGAAAAAGGAAGTTTAGTTTTTAATAAATCACCTCATAACAACATCGTAATAGAACATAGTGAGATTGACGAATTCATATTTGTGAGAGGCCATTCGTAACTCAACAATTTCAAACAAAGCAGTATTATAAACTGTAAGCTAGGTATTGCATATTTCAGGATGAAACTAATAGTCATTAATAGAAAAACAAAAACTGATAAATAAATACGATAGGGGCACCATTTAAAAAAATATATGTCACTTCTACGATAGAGACAAAACCAACTCCTAATTATGGAGATACCTCGTACGTTGAAATCGGAAGAAGAAATGTGTGTACGCTCTAAAATCATTCCGTCCCTTCTGGTACAATCGGGCACAAAGTGTTTACTTTTTATACTAGTGGAAGAGTTTTCTTCCACTATGATTATGATACCCCTATTACAAGTGGACGATCGAACACAGACGCGGCAAGCTATTTCAGTGCCTCATAACAAATGACAACGCTAAGCGCATCGACCGTACATACAGGACATTCCCGACGGAAGCATCTTATGCCGTGCGGTCGGTGGGAATGGATGGGGAAGATATTGTACCTACAATATTTTATGAAATACAGGTAGCAAACGAGCTGACATCGCCACCATCCCCTGCTGCCAATAGATTTTTTTGACAGAGCTTAAATAAAACAGTTGGGGACTATTATGTTCTATGTTCTATTAGAAACAGTAATTTTATGAGGAAGAATAGCAATTCAAAGCCCGAATATATTTGGAAAAGGGACTGCTAGTCGATTAGTAGTTGTTAATTATTTAGTAGAGGAAATTGTTCCATTTGGAAGTTAGTCAAAAGAAGCGTTGTTAGCCGCAACAGATGGTCGCCTTTCTCTATGTCTATGGAGTATACTTATTCAACATACCATACAAAGATTAGCTTTGTCTCATGTGGCGAAACACAGTCAAATGGGACATCACAAACAACAAGCATCCGACAGGAACCATGTGTTTGTCGAGTGTATTGTACTTGTATATGTGGTGAGTAGATAGTACAGCTCACACGAGTAAGCAAAGGGTCGTATAATGTTAAGCTAACACTTTAGGTACATAGGTAGTATTTGTGTGGTACGGTTAAATTATTTGTTATAAAAATCATTTATATAGGTACCTAATTAAAATAATAGTACAGTGTATAATAGTATACTAAATTAAATAGGTAAATTATAGTCTGTAGTTATTTAATTTTTTTGAGATATTAGCTACTACACTCAGTTTCTTTGTACATAAAACAAGTACATGTACTTAAGCGTAAAACTATTTTGCGTAACTTTGAAAAATTGTGAAGCCCAATATAGAAAGAGCACACGAAAATATTTAAACGTTGTTTTATAAATCTCCAATGACATAAAAATATTTCTTTAATATAAGCAAGCTTTTTTGTCAAAATCCTTGTTTTTATTACAAAGAGATCACTCAGGCAGCCCCAAGCGTCAGGTGTGCGCGATCACCGGGTTTCCAATTTCAATAAAATGGCAGAATCGTTCTACCATTAATAGCTATATAACCGGGGATAAATTGAACGAATTCGACCACTACTCAACGGTTGGGTGGTTACTGGTTACTGAATTCGAGTGAAATCATCTTTTGTCGCATTTAAGCCAAGTTGTAAGACAGGGAAGACTGAAAACCGACAAATCTTTGTAAAAGAAAAAACAGATAATTAATGAAAATGTGTGTCGTGTGTCAAGCAAAATGAGATCTGATCGTTAAATTATCAATGGCGTTCGTAAACGAGTATGTCAAAGGCTTCATCAACTGAAAACGGGCTAAGAATAATGCACAAAACAACAATAAAACACAAAACAAGCAAATAGTTGTTAGTTGGTTTGTATCCTATCGTAACACAGTAAACATCAAAAGGCCGTCCCCGAGGCACGGCTTAACCCTTACTTTGCGAAAATTCTGTTGACAAGGCTAACGAGGGGCCCATGGAAACCTAAGCAACCTTTGTTAAAAGGGTTCAGTAGTCAAAGTACCTTTAATATTAACATAACCACGGAATCGATCTAATAGCCTACTTGGTAAAGACCCTATCTGCTGAGCCATAGTATCCATGTTTCTTTTTCCGCAATTACGAGTAAATGCACGATCGTCAGTCCTTAGTCATCCCTATTATTTAAACGACGCCCGCGGCTTCCGCAGTGGAAGAGTAGTTTAAAAAAATTGCTGTGATACCAAAAGAACCTACAATGGGGTTAAAATCTATCCTATGTCTTAGTTATGGATATGAACTATCTGTGTGCCAAGTATCAGTTTAATCCGTTCAACGGTTAGATCCTGAAGGACTTGCGAACATCCAAACATCTTCACAAACTTTCACTAATATTAGTAGGAATAAGTAAAATCACCTCCACCTGTTCTAGTAAACAATGTAAACTCGTCGTAGAGGCATACGTCGAAGGCGGAGCTTACCTTTGTTCTAGAATATTCGTTTGACGAAGCCAACTATAGGTCGGGACGCCTCCATAACCTTTGTTAGGGAATAAATTCTCTAAGTAATGAGAACCGGAGATTTTGTGCTGTTAATTAAACGTAGGGAGGGCACACAATGGCCGTGGAAATCCTTCCGAATTTCTATTGACGCTGTCTTTGTAATTTAAGGTGGAGCGAGTTGTTTGGACAGGGTTGCCTTTTTACGATAAACATTAGTCTTTAATTAACGAATTTGTTATTCGGAACATTGTTTAGATTGGGGAAAGAATTAGGGATTATTAGGAAAAAGGAAACCTTCAAGATTAGATTTAATGACGTTAACTAAGTCGATTCTCAAACTCGTGTATGTCTTGTTCTTCAAAAGGTATCCAAAATTTAACACTTCTCTTATAGAAAGTAACACCAATATTTGTACGAGTACGTCTGTGTGAACGGAGAGTTATCACATAGCTCAAAGTAGGTACTCGTACTTTGCTACCACTACGCATAGGGGCCTACCCTACATAATTTATAGTACCTACTCGGGGTAATAGTACTCGTATATGGAAACGACATGTCATTGGCTACTATATAATTCTCTTTATAACCTGGCTTACTTTAAATATATAAAGGAGACGTGTGAATAAATGGGTTTAGACTTTTAATCCCTTTTTATTTGACGGCGCAGTAACATAGATCAATGTCTTTGCATCATTATAAGTTAAAACCTTTTACAACTTTTGTTTTTAATAACAATATAGGTGTCAACCTACTGTATTTAATGTAACTATCGACGCGTACTAGATCCTTTATGTGCATAATGACAACAATGAACCGTATCAATGGTTAGTTATATTGTTATTATAAATCAACATGCTAGTCAAATTATCCGACCAAATTGAATTTGAACGTCAATGTGATTCTCTATTGACTATGGGTTAGTAGCTAAACAATTTGAATTACGGTTAACCAAGATATTACTAATAGCATAGGTACTACTTACAGTAGCTTAGTAGGTATTCATACTTATTACTTATATTATGTGCCTGTACAGGTATTTTTAAATTGCGAATATTATTAAGTTGGCAAGTACTTAATCGCGATTTTTTAACTCAATATTCTTATATCAAATCCGTACCCCTTTAATTACCAACCTAATACACTCGTAGATGAATCGTATTTATAAAAGCAATTAACATCAAATTTTTAAAAT
>LGAG01000591.1:740690-751495 GCA_001278395.1 Lerema accius
AAAATATTTTACTGCCCAACTCATCATTTCCACTGCTCAATGTAACTGCCGGGATTTTTAAGTTACTGACCACTTTAATTAGTGCCTTTTTAAATTACGAATATTATTAAGTTGGCAAGTACTTAATCGCGATTTTTTAACTCAATATTCTTATAAAAAACAGGTACCCCTTTAATTACCAACCTAATACACTCGTATATGAATCGTATTAATAGAAGCAATTAAGTTCAAATATTTAAAAATGTAAAATCTGCTTAGTCATTCCAATAAATTGTTACGATATAAATTTAAATTTCCCTACTAAGGTGTTACGCTCGTCCCATGTAGGTACGTCTAATAATAGCAGAGAGGATATATCGAACTAAAATTAGAAGCACTAAGATAACTTTGCTGACATTTGTAACATAACGGGTTAGCGAGCCTCACCGTGACTATGATCCATGCAACTGGGGCGAAACATAGGCGGAAAATACAACGATCGTCAATAATATTATATTGACTAGTAATAATTTAGCAGTAATTTAGGCTATACATCTAGATCGTGCCAAAAAATGGACATACGTACGAGTACATACATACATACGCACGCACGTATGCACGCACGCACGCAACACACACTCATAAATACATTCAAATATACATAAACTCGAGAATATATCACCCTCTTTATACAGTACGGTAAAAAACACGTAAAAAATGTCATCGACAATTAGAGTTTATAATTGTCATTCATAAAGCCGATGATATGACAGGTTTTGTCTATCGAGAGTTTAGGAAGTTTTCAGGAAGTTTTATTGTACCTAACATGTTTATTTTTAAATTTCTTTTTGTGTTATTTAGGTTACTATAAATGTTTGACGTTCGTTAAGTGAGCTATTCGTTCCTAAGACAAAATAAATGATTTGAATTTAATTAAACGTTACTGACCTTTAAACGTATGCACTTTTGAATTGGACATGACATGCCAGAGTTGAGGGTCGCCAGCTGAGGGTGCTAGCACCAGATGCTGGCCTGATGGAGCGAGCTGGAGCAGCCTGGCCCCAGCTCCCGGAGTCGAGCCCGCCACTGATACCACTCGAACTGTTGATGCTATTGGTGGTTGGAGCCTAGACGAAAAAATAGATAAATGACTTTTAGGTAGATGAATGAATTCTTTTTTAATTTTATTTAACTAGGTTGAATCATGAGTAAGTATCAAGGGACCCGTGCTTATAGTGAAAATTAAAATTAAATGAATTTATTACGGTACAGTGTACAGTATGAAGTTAAATGTTCGATAATTCCTATGACAAGTGAAAGTAGGCGGAAATTATATACCACCATTTCACCTTATCACCGAAATAACGTCTCATAATCGGAAAAGTCGCAGATATGAACGAATATAACATGTTACGAATGAAAGCTGCTATTCTCGTAACAAAGGCTCTATTGAATTTTGCGTCCTTTGAAATGAAAAACTCGGCCCAATCTGAATTGCGCTCGTTGAGTTCAGGGTTCTGTACTACGTGATTATTTGGTAACGTATGGATGGTATATTTAATTAGAATTGAAAAAATTGGTGGGTGGGTAAACAATAATACAATGTAACTCTCGCACAATGGAGATGAATCTAGTGACACTTTAGGAGTTGAAATCTGTCAGTCGTTTAGGTTGTAGAGTATACCAAAAATTGGACATTACACTATATAATGATATACACATATGCATACATATACTGGAAAACGTAGCTTTCTTTCTGGCGCAGTCGGTTTAAAAATGTTCATTGCACATTTTGTTTAAAACTGCAACCTGTACGAGCGGGCATGTCGTTACAGTGTACGCCAGACAACTATGTGGTAACGAAGGCATTTTCTGCCGCAAACATTTCCCGCGCCAGATTTACGAGTATTGCCGAGAAACTCCCGGATGGCATCTAGGAAATAAAATAGCCAGCATTTTATTTTCTAGAACGCGATACATCTTTTAACCATTTGTTCAGTTCTGCATTCTAATGTTTTCTTAGAACATTAAAAAGTAATTAAAAAGCAGTCTCATTGGTTCATTGCAATTTTTATACGGCTTCACAATTAAATATGGCGCCGCTCTGTGGATCATAAACTCGTCTATTAACAAAAAATTGAGGCGCTGCATTGAGTACATAATAAAAGGCTTTATTATTTTCATTTTTTCTTTTTACTTCCATCTTAATTTTCATTCAAATTTACTAATAAACTTAAGCGCCTTTCGTCTACGTAATCGGATTATTGTTTTTAAAGCTATAGCTATTTCTTTCGGCTGTAGATATAAATAAATCGCCATGCTACAACGTTAAGTATCCGAGCCGCGCCTTCGCCCTCATTCCTCGTTCACTTTACACCGCCGCCCTAGTGATATAACCTTTGTTCGTGACTTCTATGGCAACATAACTTTCGTGACGATACGACCATTTTACAATAAAAGGTATCGTAAACAGTTCTGTTGTAGGAGACTAGAAAGTATTCGCGAATTTGTTCATGTGAATTTATCCGATTCGATCACCAATTACCTATACAATTATACTTACTATATTACTACCTACAGACGCCTTAATATCATTAAAAATCCAATTTTTATTTGACTGTAAGTACAATATAGAATCATAGTCTACTATTAGTCTTACTATTAGACAAGCAATTTAAAGTAAATACTTTGGAGACTGCCATTATTAAGTTTGTGAAAAAATCATAGAAATTGGTGTAAAACGAAGTACACTTAAGCTCGAAGTCAGAGCGATAGTAACACAGCAGAAGTTTAGATCACATTCTCAAGATTTAATTATCACTTGTGCTTGACATGGCACGTTAATATATTTGGGTTGTTTTGTTATATTTAGGCAACACGAAGTAAGGGAAGGAATAGGCAAATTATTGCCCAACTTCCGACATTTAGCTCATCAACCTTGCTAACAATGAAACTTTACTAAACCTTTATTGGACTAAAACCAATAACTAAATTTTAAGGATATATTCAAATAACAAATAAATATTAGATATTAATATTCAATGTCATTGCATATTCAATTCTCTCCGCAATAATTTAGTACGGTGCCAGGGGTCGCGGTTAAGCTAACAGAGTCTACTAAATTAATATTAAAGGTTCAACATAAATAAAGAGGCTACAAAATATTATTTTTGGCTGTGGATAAATTAATTACCTTAATTGCTCTGTGAGAATGAATGGTGCAAATGGAGAATGTAATTATGTTGTTTATCTGTAGGCTGTGTAATCTATTTAGTTTGTGTTACTTTATCACGTGGATTGGAGTACAATAAAATTCAATATTAGTGTAAGAGAAATAAAGTTTGGAGAGATGAAAGGCAATTGCACACAAAAGGGATAGTATTTGTATTAAATCCTTAATTATTATTTTATAGAGGTACTCCCTAACCAGAGGCATTTGCGTGTAATGTAACATTATGGATTCGACTTTGAGCATTAGATACATTACAATACTACCTTCCATACTGATGTGCATTCCCGTATAATGTAACATTTATGCTTAATTAAATCAATTGCTACATTGATGTCACAAGTTGTATCAAGATATTACACATTGTATCATTACAATGCGCGTTATTTTTCTCTCTCACTGGATATGCTCTAATCTGTAATTACATCCATCGAATGCTCCCGGTGAAGGAGCGCCTTAAATAGACAAGAATCAAGCAGGTATCTTTACAACATAATTAAAGGTGCATCTATATAATATATCATAAAAACAAATCCCTTACCATCCGTTAAGAGGCACTAGAAGTGGTTTATCGTAGCCGTCACACCACGCCATGGCAGCCGTCACCAACGTGGCGAGTACTCCGCGACGAGCCACGGCTGGTCGCAGCCATGCTATTATCTATGGAAACAACAATATTATAAAAAAAAACAAAACTGACTGGTTTTAAACCATTAATATCCCCTATTGTTATTTTTATATTAAGTTTAAGCATGCTTTAAGAAACCAGTCAATTATGGGTTTGGACTTTGACTTTTTTTTATAACGGAATTAGTGTCCTTCCATTGGTATTCAGCTGTTTGCATATCTGATGTAATTACAAGTAGCCAAATGCTTCGGCCGTTAAAGCAACACAGACAGACAAGGTTACTTTTAGGTTAACAAAATTAGAAGGATAGGATAATGGGCAGACACCAGTAGCCTATCCTGTGTCAGTGTAGCTATTCTGGTTCACAAGTTTCGTCAAAGTGTTTATTGGTTTTAATTTAATTTACGTTCCGCATAAACAAAGTATAAAAAGCCCATTACCAAAGTTTTACAGCCTTTGTTGACACGCGCCGATAAGAACCCATAATAACGGCATAATGGCGAACATTGATTGACATTAAGCTGGCCAAGTTTGCCTACACCGTGTAACAGCTTGATCCGATGTTTTTATAACATTTTATCGCCAATAAAACTTTGTTAAGACACGGACGAAATGTATTAAGGGATCCGCATAAGAAACGTTATAGCCTATTAGTTAAATCGCATAATGTACTAAATGTTATGCAGTAAAATATACAGGTTAAAAATAAATGAGTAGCATTGAACGATATTTACATCCTATTAATCTAAATGTGATTTAGAGTTATTATTGCTGAACTTGACTAAAGTTTTATGACATGAATGATCTATTCAATCTTGAGAAGCCTAAGGATTACTTTAAAGATAATGCATTTATTTGCTAACAAACAATATCTAAATTAATTTCACATATATCAGTGCTTAATTATACGAATTTCGGTAGTATGTAATGAAAACACATCTGAACAACCGCAGGACATAATTGTCGTAATAACAGTAATTACAGGAGGTATCACAATCAGTGATTATACCTCACCTAAATAATTGTAGACCGTTACCGAACAATTTAAATTGAGGCGATTATCGTTATCATGTACCTTCACGTTGATACAAATTACTGTTGATTTAAAAACCGTTTTGTAGCAGACCGGTAATTTAATTTGCGTGCGAACACTGTTTTTATAAGTATTTTTGCCGTTGTTTAACTGCTGACTATAAAAAACTCTAACAAATGTCAATAAAAATAAAAAGTAGGTACTGTAGTAGTACTCTAACAAATGTCAATAAAAGTAAAAGTAGGTACAATAAAAATAGAAAAGTAGGTAATGTAATAGCGCTACATTAAGATTTCCTACTCGTATGTTGTAGGTGTAATGGAAAACAACACGATAATAATTGAAACACTAACATACATCTAGGTTGAGAACAAAAAATCCATCATTCTTTCAACCTCGTTGGAAATCGAATCTAAGACCAGCGGACGGTGCAGCAAGGTAACTATTACCCCATACGGGTCGCCAAATAAATAGATGTTTAATATAAGTTGAAATTAGCACTAGCTCAAACACTATTTATTTTTGAAATACAAAAGTATAGAATACAGTAGTTATAATACAAAATGTATGCTATTCTAAAGTACAGAAACAAAAGCAGACTTAATTCTAAAAGCATTGTTACTAAAGAGTTTTATGATATTTTAATTCGCTTATTATCATATAATTAGAAAACGACGCCGTAGCATGCATGATGTTGCAAAATGCGGTACCTGAACATCGACCGCTACAAAAATTACTTCGATATGATATGGCAATTTAGGCAATAGACCTAACAAAAACTGAAAGGCTTTTCTATAGGTTAAACAAATTAAATCGTCAATCTCTTTATATCATTAAGTCTACCTACGCTTGCATCGCATTGGAAAACTTGTTGCAAATAAAAAAAATACCGTCGTAATGCTTGACACTTAATCAGGCGCTCAAACATAAACGTCCAAATCATCCCGGGGTATGTATAATCAACCTAAAATCTATCCTTAGGAGAGACTCCTATAAATGAGAACTACCCGTGAGCCAAATTTAGTTGAAATCGATCCAGTAGTTTAGGCGTGAAAACTTAACATACAACACAAAGTTACTTTTTTATTCATAACTTGCTGACCTGGCAAACTTCGTACCGCCTCGGAACCAATAAAAAACTAAACATATTTTTATAATTACTCACCTTTCAAAACTTCCCTGAACTTCGGCAAATAACTCAAAACCAAATTAGCTAAATTCATTCAGCCGTTTTCGAGTTTTAGCGAGAATAACGGACAGCAATTGATTTTTATATAAGGTAAGGTGGGGTAAGACTAACACACAGGGCAAGACTAACACTGTCTATTATCTCGATACGTGTAGCTTAAATACGAAATTCTTCCAGTCTGTAAGATAGAACAAACGTAAATGCTCTCGGCTAAAACACACACCTGTCGTTTCTTCAAGTGCATATCGATATAATAGACACTGTTAGTCTTGCCCCGTGTGTTAGTCTTACCCCACCTTACCTTATAAGAAGAGAAGATAATTTCTAATACCTGTGCCCCTAACTGCATAGGATCCCTTGTGAGAATATCGCTGGCTTTTCTGACTGCTCCATACACAAGTTCCACATCACGATCCAGAATGTAGCACCGAACATGTTCCAATATGCACCGAAGATACGATATTGTTACCGTTTGTACCTGCACAAAAATATTACAAAATTATATAAATACTTACCTACAGTATAGGATACGTAAAAAGGAATATTTTCGTCCATGTGGGTGTATTTTTCTGATAGGGTGGTTATTTTTGCGAGACTAAACAGGAAGTGAATGGGTGTTACGACGTTTCTTTAGTTTACGCATAACAACGAATAAACTACTTTTCTTTAGGACGTTTTTTTTAGGTATAAGTTACGTAAATCAGACACGTGAAATCCTTTACAATTTTCAGGAATAGTTAAATCAATAACTCTAATTCATTTTCTTTATGAATCTAAACTCCTGGAAACGCACGATGAAGCAGTAAATGAATTATGGATACAACGCAAATAGATCTACATTTCAAACAACCGTGTTCATTGAAGTGCCCGTAAACCGGCAGTATATCACGTTTCTTACGACAGATATCTCATTACTTCTTTGTATCATGTGCAAATAAGGTTAAGGGCGCTGTTTGATGACTGTATTCATCCACTGAGTGTATTAGGCGTACCTATTGCTAATGTTTTCTGGTCGGCATCGATCGGTATATTTATTATAATCATACAAAAAAATAACTCAGAAGCTAGATGAAGCGCTTTCTACTTCGCTATTTTTAACGCTTACCACAGTATACCCTACGAAACCGAATGTATGGGTTTATGAAATAAAAAAATAAAATTAATTAAAAACACCTACATGGGAAAGTACCCTTATAATTAGAATACGTCTAAACAACAAAACGCTGAACAAAAAACGGTGCCCAAACTCATTTTTTCATCATAAAAGATGGTGCTTTTTGTGGCTACAATATTTTACATAAACGTTCCATTCATTTTTCTTTGTTTGCTAGCGACCTCTTAGACCGCGCCATTTTTCATCAACGTAAAATGAAAATGGTGAAAGTGCCTATCACGAAGTGTTGTTCATATTTTATAGGTATTTTTTACTACTTTTCGAAATATGGTTCTCTTGAATACGCTTATTTTTCGTAATCTAAAGATCTAAAATATTAATCAATGTAAAAGCTCTTATACTTATTTTTCAAGATGTCAAAAATTGCTTTTAAATTACTACAATCCACCCGTACAATAGGTATACAGTGAAAGATATCTAATCAAGGCATTGACTTTAAGGTTTAATTTTATTACGTAAAAGACGATAATCGTTAGTATTTGCTCCTTAAACCACGGCAAAGCTGATAAATTACGTAATCAAACTTCTAAGGTTGGTGGTTAATCTGAATGACGAAAGTTCTTAAGCCGCCCTTAGATCTCATGGAAGACAATAACAAGGACAGCTAATTAACTTTAAGAACTAGCGTAAAGTGCTCTGTAATCTCTAAAGCGCTTATTAATTTTTCTACTAGTAGCCACTCCAACTTCACACCAACCAATTTTTCTTAACAATAAATACTAACAAGGATACAAACCGTTCAGAAGCACTTCAAGCTATTTAGAAACTGAAAGAAGTTTTTAGTATTATCGATGCAAAATATTGTGTAAAAGTAACTCACGGCAGCCAATAAGAAGTCAAAGTTGCAGACAGTCAAATCCTTCAGCTTGGAGAAGTCACCGGCGAGTAGCAGGTGGAGCCAGGATTCCTCCACGTGTCGCTGTGTGAACGCCGCAGCTGTTCTGCTAGCCGAGTGGAATGGCGTTGAGTCCAACAATGCATCGTCATCATCCACGCAACCTAATAATTAAAAATGATAAAGGTTATATACAGAAAGTTGACACTATAAAGTATCCGAATACTTTGCTCTGAAATACATGTAGCTAATATCTCCACAGAGTACTACGCACTTATGATTTGGTCAAAGCGTCTGATATAGCAGCTTTCATAAAGTGTAGATATAAAAGTTATTGATTGTTATAAAGTAGCTGGGCGTTACCTTGTACACATAATACGAGATCTCCTACATTTTAGTTGAGTGCGCATATTTTAAATTTTAGTTCATCATGACTTCACAAAATTTTAAATATTAACTTCAAAGGAATATAAAAAGGTGTCTGCCGGAAGTTAGTAGTTATACCTGGTTCCTGAGCTTCCGACGTATCAGTATCATCAGTCTCGTTCAAGAAGTGTGTGAAGTGTAGCGCGGCGAGGTCAGAATGTGCGTCTCGCAGGGCGCTCTGTACGCGGACATACCGCCGCCGAGCGCGCGCGCTGGCCGCCGCGGCTCGCCAACGCCACGTACTCCGACCAGACACCACGTTCTCCGATATAAGATTTTCTAAAAGATTTACACTGACCTAAGTCAACACATGGACAAGACAAGATAAGTCACAATAAGCCAAGACACGAAATAAGTCAAGATAAGACGAATAAAGAAAAATAGAGGGAGAAGTCTTCACAAGAATTTAGGCAGAGGATAAGAGGTAAGTATAGACACAAGAATTTAGGCAGAGGATAAGAGGTAAGTATAGAAGGATATCACATTTTAATTTGAAGTCCAGTGAGAAGCTAAGGATTACGCTGTATAATATGCTTTCTGTTGGGATGGCAAGCAAAACAAAGTCTCTTAAAAAGTCAACATCACGAGCACATTGTAAACTGCTGAATAAGTTATCTTGTTGACATTTATTTCTCGCAATATTAACTAAAAAAATGAATTTTAACATTTAACCGGGAGGTAATACAATTTACTACGTAATATATGGTACGTCTTTAAACTTATACTTAAAAGATAAAACAGCAGCAATAAAATTGACGACATTGGAAAAAATAAGGACACTACAAAATATACTAAAAGTAAAGGTGATCCCAATAATCCCTTATGCGGGTCAAACAGTTTATGCGGCCATAAAATTTTACTGCTCCCTCTTCCCTCTAAAATATTGGACACAGCATGTTGTTGCCTAAACGTCCAATAAATTTACATTGAGTTTGTCCATATTTCAAGCGAACAAAACTTCGCCCAAGGAATCACAAATTCGGATAAGTTTCAACGATGAGAAAATGTAGATGAAACTGAACTTCGTCGTACACTTAGGTATTAGTCATAAATATTACATGTTTACCAGATAACGTACTCATCATATACTTTGCGACGCATAATGAGGAAAAGTTAAAGTTGGCGTCCTTCAGTGTAATCACGGCCTCACTGTTGCTCGTAGGCATCAAAAGTTCCAACAACTCGAGTTCTGTGAGACCGAACTCCGAGCAAGTTATGTAACCTGTAATACAATCCACAAATTTACACATTATGCTCCTTGCTTGGAAATTACATTGATAGTGAAACAGTGCAAATATTTACCAGCCAATTTGCTGAACGCTTTAGATCCGAACACAACTTCTAAGTTATCAAAGGCACCGTCTATGAAGTCTCCGTAGCTGTTGTTATCTTGCGTCTCCTCAATCGCGTCGAGCAAGTAGTAACAATTCTGAACTTTGAACTTCTCCTTTTGTGCTGGAGTTAATTGCAATTGCTCCAAGCTCACCGCACTCGTACAAACCAGGAACACATTTTTGGGCAACGACATCGGCAACCATGACAGCCCCGTAACTATATCACACTCTAACGGGTTGACACGGTGAACGTTATCGATGAATATTAATAATATCTCGTTCTCCATATCTTCGCATCTTTTGAGCAAACTTTGAAACCAGTTATTTATGTACAGCGGATCAAAGCTCGCGTCTTTAGGCAAATAACCTTCGGGAATGTTCAAAATTATCGATATTTGCTGGCACATTACCCTGAGCAACTCCAAATTGTAGGCCGATCGTGGGGTGGAAGCTGAGAATCGAATTATCCTTAAAACGGGTTTTGGAAAAAGCTCTTCGCACTTAAAGTAGAGATGCGTCAATAAAGTACTTTTTCCGGACGCATCAGGCCCATATATCAAAATTGGTGGATGTCTCGAACAGCTTTCGTAATTCTCTAAGGCGTTATTCAATATACTCTTAGCTACGTCTTCGATTTGCTTAACAGTAACCTTATAGAGACGATTATGTTCTATACATATCCTAAGATGAGTAATATGCTCCAAAAATACTTCCTGTGAAAAATAAGATGCATCTTAATGGTTATAGGAAATATCTACAATGTTTTCAGGCACCACGCAAGTCAACTTAATGTGTTTATAAAGTGATTTATTTTTCGTATTATAAAATTAGGTGTTATCGAGTGATTATTTACCGTTAAATTCAAAATTTGAAAATTCTTTATATTTGGACGGCAAAATTTATTCCACACTATAGTTTTGGCTCATAAGAAAATTTTACAGTACCTGTACAGTCTTTTTTCTTCCTTTTCCTTGATCA
>LGAG01000591.1:751629-766761 GCA_001278395.1 Lerema accius
AAAATATTATTTTCCATGTCGTAACGAACTCCTATCAAACGTCGACTAAAAAAGTTAAAATTTTTATTTAAAACAAAAAAAAACCAAATGTTTTTTTATTTTTTATTAAAGACCTTAAAATAACCTATAATTCATCCATTTACAACATCACAAAATTCTTTATAGTTTTTTAGATATTTGATCATATTTGATGAAATGTATAATATCCCTAGATTTTGTTGATGTGTGTAATAATCTTACTCAATGCGTTTATGAAGTGATTTATTTTTCGTATTATAAAATAAGGTGTTATCGAGTGATTAATTACAGTTAAATTCAAAATTTGAAAATTCTTTATATGTGGACAGCAAAATGCATTCCACTCAATAGTTAGTCTTGGCTCATAAGAAAATTTCACAGTACCTGTACAGTCTTTTTTCTTCCTTTTCCTTGATCAGGCTCGGTGCTAAGGCTGTCGTCGACCAGCGAACTTACTACAGCTTGCACGCGTTCTCGGAATGGAGATAGTTTCTCCTCATTATCAGATCCGTCCGTTCTAGAGGAATCCGCTGATGTGGTTCTAAAATGTTGTAACCCTGTTATCTACTACACTAGCTTCTACGCATTAGATAACCTAAACAATAAGGACAGTAAATGTAACTTACTCTAGTCTTATTATGTGACCTTCAGGTAATAAACTTTCTATTTTCTTGTGTAGTTTATTTAACCTAGAATGTGCTAGTGATACTATTTTTGAATCATCGGGTTCTAGATCAGATATATCTCGATAAATAGCTATCATGCCTTTTGGATGCTTTCCAGCTGACAAAAGTTCTGAAAAAATGTTAAGATTTTCAATTTCACAATATTTCTTGAATGTTATTAGCAAGCGCCGATCACGTTTATAAGTGATATCAAGAGTTAAAAAAATATGAAAATAATTAAACAATGCCTAAGAACAAACGGCGAACGTAATTAAAATATTCAATAAAAAGGTAAACAAATTGCCAGTTTCTATCGCGATAGACACGACCCTAGCGGGTTTTCTGTTCAATTATTGACTGTTGACTTAAATAAAATTGATAGGATTTGTAACTTCCCAATAGGTACGGACCAAATTAAAACAAAGCAACAACAGACAAAGGAATGTAGATTTTTCATTTATTAAAATCAATTCCCAGAATAATTAACAAGAATCGCTGTTTGGTTCTACAAAGCTCAGTAATATTTGGGCTCTGTTTTTATAATTATATATTCATGAAAGTCAAATACGTTTGGAGTAAACTTTATTTTTATAGCACAAGTAATTGTTATCGATGAGGCATAATACAAATTACATTACCAATAGCTTTTTTTCGTATTTATTCTTTGTCATTACTCATTGTCATTAAAATTATTTTATATTGTAATACTATATTTTCAAAATTGTTTTTATTAACATAAAATAAAAAGTGTACCTATTAATACTAATTAAATAACTTACATAAATAACCTTACGCTATAAGGTAAGGTGGGGTAAAACTAACACTGTCTATTATCTCGATATGCACTTGAAGAAACGACATGTGTGTGTTTTAGCCGAGAACATTTACGTTTGTTCTATGTTAAAGACTGGAAGAATTTCGTATTTAAGCTATACGTATCGAGATAATAGACAGTGTTAGTCATGCCCCGTATGTTAGTCTTACCCCACCTTACCTTATAATATTTTTTTTTGTAAAGAATAGAAAAGAGATCGTTTATTTTCTAACAGAAATAGGGAATTAATCATAAAAATTAAACAATACTTACCTAAAGCTAACTCACACTGGATTTCAACGGGACTTCTTAATAGGTCAGCGACATTGACGCCCTCTGCTAAAACATTTAGAACTAATGCGTTGAAAGCTTTCTGTATCGTCGCAAGCCGATTCCTTTGTTCTTCTCTTTCAAGTAAATCATTGAACCTGTGATACAATTTTATTATTACAATTGTGGACGATGCTCTAATTATATAAACAATTTAAACTAGTCATAAGTCAAAATATTGAATCAAGTCGTGTAATATAAAGTTCTCTTTGTCAACGATAAATAAGAACCTGAAAAGTATGAGGAATCCGAATAAGTATTTGTAGAAGATCGACCGCTAAAATGGAAGGAAAGGAAAGGTTATCGCGGATGATAGATATTAAATTTGATTACGTTTCAATTTCCTACTACACACATAAATATCGAATGTAATACGTAACGTAAAGAACGGGAGCAAATTGAATAATATAGGTAATTTTACCTTTCTATAGATTTTCTTGGCTGGAATCTTTCGTCTTTGCAATAAAAGATACCTGTAGAATCCTCTCGCAGGTGTATCAATATTTATGAACGTGAAGAAAACCCTCTTTCCTTTCCTATAAATTACTTATTTTACGATCCCACTGAGTAATCGTATCTCGTTCCAGGGAAATGATCCTAAATTGTCATGTTGTAAATAGAGGGTCGAAGGAGACGAATAATGAGAGTGTTCTTGAAAAATGTTACAGGTAAACCGAAATCATGAGCAAAGGAAGGAATAAGGTTTTATTAAAAGCAGAGAATTTTATCTCGCCGAATAATTACACTCAGATGGGAGAAACAATTTCTTGAATTCTCGGTTTCGGGTGACTTATTTGGGTAATTGTGAAGGTCTGGGGGCTGTATCACGAGAATGAGAGTAATAAGTTTGTTTAATTAGGTATAGAAAGTAGCATAGCCAAGAGTTGTAATTTGTTTAAAAGGATGAACGAGTTGCATTGGACCTCGATACAACCTACTTGAAATTGGCTTGCCTGCGGCTATTAATCTACTACCGTGAAAGAGGCAACTGCCTTAGGGAACAATATCTTTACATTGCGGCTTTCATCAACGAAGTAGGCGGTATTACAAATCTAATGACAAGATTGGAAAACTTTATCAATATCTCTGATTCAGTATTCAGAATATCGTTTAATATCCTGTTGAGGGACGACAATACATCCGTCATAAACGTACTACTCATCTATTATGAATATCCAATTTGCGGTGAAGACTGGAAACTTGATGGAGACCTACATTTAAATTCACAGACGGCTTAGCCACATTGGAAAATAAATAAATAATTCGCGGCTCAACATAAGTGGGAAATCCCTCACTTTATTTATTTATTCGTGAAGCTGAGTCCATACGTTGACCTTAATAATATTCGGATTCGGAATCGTTACTGCCGTTGGCGGGTAAAGCCAGCATTATCACGTGACATTTTATCGGCTTCTTTACTTACAATATCAATCCTATACATTAATGTACTATTGTCATGATACAAATGTCTTTGACAAGGGTACGTGAAGCTGGGGCACCCTAAGAGGCATACATGACATAGTTAAGTAATATTTCGTTAGTCTCAATAAATCTATCTTTGGGCTACTTATAAAGATGCTTTGCCTGTCATTATTTATTACAAAAAATTCATTTCGTTATGGCTCAAAATTACCGTGTTCCAATTATCCATTGAATGATTTTTTTAAAACCTTTACCATTTTAAAACGAGCCCCTGTACAAAATTTGATGCTTCTAATTCCATTGTTTCTGGTTACGTGTTATCTGTCATTCACTTTTACTAATGGAATATCATACCATTTTGTTTCATCCTCTAGATGGTAACTATTGTCGTCATGGAGCTTGTAGCAGGCACGGACCAGGTCAGCTTGCGCTGTATTTATCTTCACTAGTTTCTCAAATGTATCAGCTTCGATTTTGAAAGGAAGAACAGGTTGATATGATGATGCATCCCCACCGATGAAACACTGATAAAAAATAAAACTTGTTGTAAATCCGTAAACCTCAGTAACATTTAAATCTGATATTAAATACTTTAAAACTATTGACTATATTGTCAGCATATTTAATTCACATACCGACACGTCCTTGGGACGCGTAAGGCGAAATATAAGTACAACTATCGCATTATCCATCGATTTATTTACCAGAACTTTCAAACGAACATCTTTTAATATTCCAGTCTAAGAGGGTAGTCTAAGTGGGTGTTAAAAGTGATTTTTAAAGAAAATAAGTAAAAAACATAAATCTACAAAGACGCAACAATGGCTTTACTTCAAACCTTTTCGATAATAAGATATTATTTAAGTTATATTTCATCTATGTTATGCGAGTAATAAAATGGCTTAAAGCCAAAACGATTATGTGTTATAAATGAAAATTTAAATATACGAGTACTTTACATTATTAAGTTATGATATTCTATTCAGAGTTAACCTTTGAACTTTGATTTGATACTAATGAAAGTAGCACTCTAATAAATCAGGTTAAAACGACAACATAACGGTAGGTTTAACAAATTTTGTAGTTTGTTATTATCTAAATATTGACACGGTAAATGTAGATGGTTTTTAATAGAACAGCAAAGGTCGAAGTGCCGAAAATTAGGAGGATATGTTATAAAATTATATCCTTTAACTTTCTTAATAGGTACTTACGCTCAAAAACATTACCCTCCATTCACATTCAGGTAAAAAGCCCGCCAATAAGAATATAGACGATTCTCTAACAAACTTTTTAAGAATACTTACTAGGAAGTAGCCGGCCTTGGAAGTTTGGTTGCAGCAACGTATTTCGTCGAGATAGTACCGAAGTAACGCGGGATTACTCTCATCGCCGCCGTCCGTCCCATAATGCATGTCCACGAACTCGATCTATGGGGAAACTTCCATACTTTGAGAACACGTACTCAGACCAAAACGTATTCAGGACAAAAAAAGTGAATCATATTTGAGGTCATATTTTTTTTACGATTTGACGTATGTCACCCGAGTATGGTCCTGCCGCGCAAATGTACCGGGAAAAGTTATCATTTGATAATTAGATGTTATGTTTTTCTCGACTACGCTGTTATATTCCGAAGGCGGAGTCTATATTTTTTTTGGTCTGAGTTCGTAACATTCAAATACTACTTATAACACTAATGTACTCACCATTAAAATGACTATGATATAGGTACAAATGTTATAAGTAACCATTCTATTTTCGGATAATGTATGAAAACTTGATCGGACATAAAATCAAACTCTTTAACATTTTAATTTGGTTAACCACATTTAATTAAACCTACGGAATACAGGTTTGTGTTCTATACAATACACCTTGATATAAGTATTTACATATAAACATAAAAATATTTAGTTGTGTAGGCGGACACCCTCGACATCTCGTACCTACATCGTCCTAGTTATAGTCTTATAGTGTCTCTCAAAATTCTTTGCTAGCTAGCTCAAAGCATTTTTAGCTCGGTATGTAGCTGAAAGCACAATTTAGGCCCATAATTATGTCATCTGACAACGAAAGGCGTACTCGAGTCTTTGATTTCTAACTTTCTACGTGTAAAGGCATTTGAATATAGGGATAATAACTCTAAAGGAGTGATATAAAAGTTTGAAAAGTGATTTTTATTTTACTTTAGGTATTTGACCGGTTTTTAAAAACGTGAGTCAAACTTTCAAACCACGAAAGCCTTCAAGTAAGCAATAATGGAACTTCCTTTTGAGAAGGAGCTACAATCTTCTGACAGCTTAAGACAAATCAAAGGCCTTTGTTGTGTTCAGACACAAAGCAAAGAGAATTGATTGGACCGACATCTATTGCTATTGATTCCACAAAGAATTTGCAGACAATTAAGTCAGTAATGGCGTTTATTCCCGAATTAAGGTACAAATATTTAGTTCATGAAATTATTAACGTTCCATAAATTGTAGGTTCAACAGATAAGCAAAAGTTTTTTACGAACTTTAATAATCTTGGTATAGGTACCTACTTCGTTTTTCGAACGAGCTGACAACACACATTTGTATCGGTAAAAACACAAATAGGTATAAATGGTTTAAAATCTGAGATTTTTGCGAATCAAGAAATCAAGCGCAATCAAGAATATTCGAAGGCTTGAACACTTGATGGAAGAATAAAATCTTACCTCAATGTATCGATCATCGTACGTGGCCTGCAGTTCGGGACCGACCAGCTCCAGGATTTGACGTCTTTCTTCGCGGAAATCTAAAAAAAATCTATGTATTAATACAATATTACGTATTTGTCTTCGGACAACTTTTTAAGATGTCGTGTATGAATGTATAATGTGTGACGTGTATGTATGTGTATGTTACGTATACAGGCTCTAAATATACACATCAAACGGAATTACCCGTTGACAAAGTTAACGTCGACAATGACATCTGCTAGCCAGGGATATCTAAGAAATCTAATAATCTATTGCTTGATCTTACATACATACTTGTGTATTACACAAAGTTCCTTTTACGACCCGCTTTGGCTGAGATCGGTTTAATGCAACTAATAAACAGTCTTCGAAGCAAAGCGCAATCATATTTCATCACCAAAACACAACGTTATAATTTTCTTTCAACCTCAACTTGTACCACTGCGTTACCAAAATAACTTTACATTCCGAGTTTGAGCAAGAACAGCGCTGCAATAAATCTTACCATTGTAAACATGCAATGAACAACTTGACAACGTGGGGCCCGGGCCACTTGTCGCAGACTTGCGGGTGGCCTTACAGCGCTTGACGCACTAGTTACTAGAGGCACCGAAGCGCTCATCGTACCCAAATTTTCAGCAAAAACAGCACGTAAATCCTACCATTGTAAACAGATCCAACCAAGATCTTGACAGCTCGAGGCCCGGGCCACTTGTCGCAGTCTTGCGTGTGGCAATACAGCGCTTGAAATAAGTCCCTAGAAGTTCCGAAGCGCTCACCCCACCCCTACCCCTTTTGTGCAGAAATAGCGTTTCAGTGATAAATCTTACCATTATAAACAGATGCAACGAAGATCTTGACGGCGCGGGGCCCGGGCCACTTGTCGCAGTCCTGGGTGTGGCCTTGCAGCGCTTGCAGCACCAGAGGCTCCGGAGCGCTCATCGCGCCCCCTCGTTACCTCACCCTGCACTAACTCCGTGCCACGGCATTCTGTCAACAATTACAATAAATTAGTAGCCATTATAACAAAAAATGCAGGTGGTGAAAATTGGATTTGGGGGGTGGGGGTATTTATTTTAATACAAAATTATATAGCCTCCAATTCAATTATTTTATAATTTCATATATTGAAATCCGTCGAAACTTTTGGGTTGTAGAACCGTAGCACTTACAATAAACAATCAGTTACCTACCGTTAATAATAGATGTTTGGAATGGGACTAGTTCTCTAACTTTATATTGTGGCTTTTTCTCCCATTGCCTGTATACATATATACTTTTAACATTTTATTCCTAAGGAATGCACAGTAAACGCTGTAATAAATTTGATTCAATCTACTTTAGTTACCTCATTTAGTCTGAAGAAGCGATTGTCTTAGCCCATTAATGTCGTAAACAGCTACTTTATTTTTATTGTACCCGTCTATCAGCCTTTTAAGGTTCGATGTTAGAGACGGCTGTCCTTCTAATTGGTTCAATACCGACCGGTATTTAGTTTCTATGTTCAACTAATTTCTGTTGATCTCATCGATTCTTTAACTGATCTCAGTGGGAAAACTCCTGTATAATTAAAATCTCTAAAGGAGACGAAGTTTATAAAAAAAACAAATTTTAATAACTTTAAATTGTTAAGTTAATAATCATGAGCTGGCAATAATTAACAACAAATTAAGTAATAAATTATTAATTTACTAACTTAGGTCTTAGTAGGTATAACGTTAAATTACGTACCTACATTATTTAACACGTAGTCATTTTGCATTTCGTTTCTGACAAAGTACCTACAACTAACGTAATTTAAAAGAAGATATACAGTGAAATGTTTACATGACGAAGGCTTTAAATTCCACGAAAATTCCAACACATTTTATATTGGGATTTACAAGTGGGATTCAGGGCATCACGGTTGAATTATACACAACCGGGTTGTGGTATACTTTATCGCTATACAGGCAGCCAACCTGTCTGCCCTGGATAATTGACGCCGGTAATTACGGCGATAAGAACAGTTGATCCAAAGATATGTTTAAATAAGGCTTACAGAATGATATTGTATAATCACTCATAGAAAAATAAAACTGACTGCTGTTTGGGCGGGTTTTGATAATGGTGACCTCAAACCAAAAAGTGACTGAGTGAAGACTGAGTCTTCAGAACAATAAAAAAGAAGTATTTTTTTTACGATTTGACGTATGTCCAGAGCACGGCCTGTCGAGCAATGTACCGAGAAACGTGATCATTAATTTGTTAGTACGCTATGTTTTTTTTACTCCGCTCATATTTTGTTCTGAAGGCTCAGTCTATATATTTTTTCCATTGTGATAGTGACTTTATAATCACAGAGCAAGGAATGTATCTGTATACACTTTATGATTCTATAAGTGTCATTATTATATTCTTCTCATTATTTTAAAGCCAAAACTTTTGAAGGTTTCACTTCTATGACGCGTAAATTGCACACATGTTTTTTTAATCTGAATGCAATTCATATTGCTCTTTTAGTAACGTATCTAAATATATTTTTACTTATTTTAATCTATCAATTACTATAGACTATCTATAAATACAGACTATTATCTATAGACTCGAATAACAGTTAATCCATTGAGTTTAATTTATAGGTTTGGTCGGCACATTTAGATAACAGTTGAGAGCTTAAGACATTATTAGATGCCAATGATATGACTATATGACTATGATGTGATTTACGGTAATAGCTTAGTGATTTAAAGGCTTAATGACTTTACGAATCGAATAGAAAGAATTATGAATGGGGGCGAGGAGAGGTCGGATTAATATTTGAACATAATGATGTAGATAAAATTTGGAATTGGAACGCTGAGTCCTGCCAGAAAATATACTTTAAAATATACAGTAAATTTGTAAAATACAATAAAAAAAATCTCTCGCTACGTACAACCTATGTATCATAATAAAGCGCGTTTGATGAATAATAAAATCATACTATAAAATTGATTACTGTACAATCTGGTTCCACTTTGGCGTATCTCCTTTGGACTCATAACAATCTTTTTTACCCGACGTCGACTGAAAGAGGGTAATGTTTTTTGAATATACATATGTAATCATGGCTATTTATTTGGCACGATCTAACTGTACAGACTATATGGTTTAGCGAATATTAACATAATGCGGTGTCAGAATTAGATTCGTCTCTATTGTGAACTGTGAGAGTAACATAGACAGTTTTTGTAATTTTGTAAAATAGAAATTTTTAGCAATCAAGTTTTTTTTCTTATATCAATGACTACTAGTAAGCAGAGCATCGTTATATGCAATAATTACAACTCATTTTTCGCAAAGCTACAAATCTCTTACAAATACGGAACACTTCTGCTCTCCGTATTCCTAGTTCGTAAACAATGAACGATTATTTCAAGCGCTGCAGCTCCTATTAAACACTCTGTAGCAACCTGATCACTGTAATACAAAGCAAGATGCAATTTATAACCTTAACACTTAATTAATCTGCAAAGGGGATGGAAAACCTTTTTCTCCCGCTGAATTCTCTGCTCCACTGAAAATATCACAGTCACGGCCCTCATTTTATTTCAGGACAGATACTAAGTATACCGATGCCGGTAACTCTCCTCAGCCCATTCATCAAAGGAGGGGAATAAAGAGTGTAATAATGAACAACCTCCCAGCTTTGTGTATAAGAGATTGTTGGCTCAGTAGCGCCATCTACAGCCTAGTATGAAAGACATAAATTCAAGTTATCCTATTCATTTATTCTTTTATAAAACGTATATTTTTAACTAAATAGATTTCATCCACGGCGGCCTAGGAATGACACGGATCGCCATCTTTAATGTTACTTAACTGCTTATTTGTCAGTTGTTTACATTATAAACATTGTTCATTAGATACTTATGTAATGTAACCTTATATATACCTTGTATATTTCTTAGAAAATGCCTAGTTATGGATAGCTACCTTATTGGTAGCAGGTTTAAAATAACTTGTTTAAATTAATTAAAGCAGTAAATTTCAAACACGAGGCAATCTTCTTTGCTCCAATACCGTTCATTATTCCTATCGGTTCTGATGATATACAATAACAATTCAACCCAAAATTCCCTTGTTCCTCGAAGCTATTGATCTTTACGTCAACATGATGAAGGCTTGCACGCGGAGTGTACGTCCCGAGTCGCTCAGTTCATGAGAAATCCATTTATCACGCTTCTTTATTATGCCCTGCAATTGTTCCAATACTGTTTTGACGCGAATATTAAAAGTTGAAATCGGTTTTCTCAGTGTTGCTCGGGCGAAATTTCGTGGTAACATAATTTGGTGATATTAAATTTAGTGTGAAATTGAGTGATAGAGTTAGTGATTGTAACATTCTTAATTGGTAGGCAACTTAACATCTGGTACCCGTATTTTGACGTTCATTCATCATCTTTTTATTCTAGGTTTATCATTCATCTTTCAACATTATACCGTTTAAATTTCATGCTTTATTATTTTTGAATACCTATATCTTTTATCATTCGTTAATTATCTCTCATCTGTTACCCTCCATCTTCCGTCGTTCATTGTTCTTTGTTCATCATTCTTACGATATTAAGTTTATTTGAAATAAAGGTACAGTATGGCAACTCATCTGTAATTCCAGAGGGAGAAAGATTAATTACTTAATAACACACTGCTGGTTTCTTGGTAATGTTAGATTTATATTGCTATTTGATATTGTTTTCCGTATGAGATCAATTTATTATATCGTCTATCATGATTACTGCTGACATTAGAAATATTAAAAACACACGTAGAACTCACTACCACTGTTATCAAAGTGATGTTAATTAATATGCCCTTACCTATCTAACTGCCTTTAAACTGGTCCAGTGCTGGACATAGGCCTCCCCTAGCTTGCGCCAATCCGATCGGTCCTGTGCCTTCTGAATCCAGCGGATACCCGCTATTTTCTTAAGGTCATCAGTCCACCTGGTCAAGGGACGTCCTGCATTCCGTTTAATATGCCCTTAGTAGAATTCAATTCGAAAACAGCGTATCTACACCGTTATTATTAATTCACAGACTTTTGTGGTCAAAGAAAAGTAAAATTAACGATATTACCATTGCCGTAAAGCCCATAATATTATTAAAGCAAACAGCGTCGGTCGACTAAATGGCATGTGGACAGGCTACGGATCAATACATGAAACGCTACAGGTGCGTGCTTTGTTTGACGAAGGTACCTACCGAGTACGAATGAAGATAGGTTTTTTACATTTATTTTGTAGCTACATCGAAGGGACTGTTTTCGCCCTGAAGCTATTACTTTTAATTTATTAAGTTCTTAGATTAAAAACCTGCTCAGAATCTGTAGACAGTGTCTTTTCTGATAGTGTTAACGCCAAAAGATTTCTTCAAAATGTATGATAATGAAATATATCCAGAAAAGAGATAGCGTCTTAAATATCATTATACGTATTTCATAAGATGTAATATTTTTCTCAAAGCAAAGCAAATGAAGTTATTTACTTACAAATATTTAACGTAGAGACTTCAATTTGCCCTGATTGCGGATTTTCTGGAGAAGGTACCTAATAGTTTCGTAAGACCGTCGTAAAATGTTCCCACGACTTACTTCTGGCAAGACAAAACTAACAGTAACAAGAATCTAAGTAAGTTGTTGGAAAGTTTTTCGTTTTTTGTTATATATTCTCGGCTTCTAACTAGTTAACTTTTAGTTGGAAGGACTGACCTTCTCACATTAAGTAAATAAAATATTTTTCTCTTTGAACATCGAAAAGCTTCTAATTTTATTGGTCATCTTGTGGCGGCGTAATGAAAATAAAATGATCATTTTACTGTTACACACTGATATATTTTATTCCATCGATATTTTACGTCCTTAGTAAGCAGCTAAAAAAAACCAAGTGTAAAATCTCTTGAGCATTTCCGTGCTTTGGAGGGCATGTTTAGCCCGTCTGTCCCGTTAATTTTCTTATGATGTCAATCGTTAAGTCATGTCACAGGGCATTAGGCGGCATAAAATCTTCCGACACTTGGGTTGGCCACTAACCCCTCCACCAATCCGCACTGGAGCAGCGTGGTGGAGTATGCTCTAGGCCTAAGAGATCCCCACTAATGAGTTGAAACCCAAAAAGAGTGAAAAAAATGTTCTGCACTACATGGCATGCGTCATCTTTACGACCATTTTATTTGCCTAGTTCGTTTGTCTACGAGAATGAACGTCTACGGCGTAGAAGCACTTGGGTTGGCGAAATAGTTTAGGCCTATAATTATTGATGTAGTCCATATGAATGGCATTGCGTTACATCATTAGCACGAAAATAACCTAGCTTGTATATGTAGGTATATTAATGAGTTATACGGTTGATAACAAATTCAACAAACGCATCTACACACAGCGAATTCCATTTCTTATTTTATGAGACGGTTGTAGGATTTATTCATTACTTAGTCGTTTGTTAAGTCAACAATTTACTTAATGTCTGTAAAGTTATTTAAAAGTACGAGTATTATTAAGGAATCTCAAAGCAGTTTTGCAGCATTGTTAAACCAGTCCTTGGTCACGTTTTCCTAATAAACTTCCATAAATAAATTACGGTTATTAATTTACCTTAGCCTGCATTGTTTATTTAATACAATTTTCTTAGCTGCGCGGCCATAGCCCTCTCAGTTTTGAAATATTACACTTCCTGAGCCTCTAAGACTGAATAATCGAGGTCATATTTTGAGTAGTCAAAGAAATTGTCGAATGTCGGTTTGTTTGAATTCGTATCTTGTTTTTAGCATTACAAGAGCTATTATTACATTCCAAGTATTTACTTTAAACGTCATAGAAAAACTAAACAAATATCTCCTTAGTATTGTACCTACATACATTCTAAAACCTTTACACGAGCACCTACAGGTGTAGACTTCGTTGTCTGTATGTTACTCAGTTAGGGTTAAAATGAAAGCTGAAACAAAATTAAACCCGTAGCACGCCACAACACAAATGATACAAATCTACCAATTGTATAAACAAAAAATAAAACCACAAAGTTTTGAACATTTAATTCTATGTTGATGACATAGCAACGGGTAAAAAGTTCGCATATTGTAAACCTCGATAATTTAACGATTGTGAACTCTGAAGATAATGAGACTAAAATTCGTTCTACAAAATGATAACGCTTCGGTCACGCTTTCACAGTAAGAATACGGGTCAAGGATCAACCACTAGTGTATGTCGTCTTAAGCCAAACTATTCTCATGAATATAACAAAGGTAGGGGACAATTATGGGTACTAAAGTTTTATGTCGTCTTTCATGTTTTATAAGTATACCTACTCAAGTACAGTAAAACAAAGTTTGTTCAGTAGTAAAATCGTTGACTACGTCGTTTATACACTGTTATTATTCATTCCTTTTTGTCGTCTCTTTCTTACTATATTTCTTTTGTGAATTTATTACTCGCCTACTTATACCGACAATTGACTTTCATTGATTCATTTCGTCTATCATATCGTTCTTATAAGTGACTATAAATATTACCTAGGTGTAATGAAACGTGAAAGTTCTTAAATTTATGTTCGTTAAATTAATTTACGCATTCACTGAATATCTGGATATAAAATATGTACCTACTACTAAAATATGTACCTACTAAAATATCTTCAAGTATCATATCAACCTATCAATAAAATTGTTAATGTCTTCTACCAATGAGAGTAGGCATATTTTCCTCAGTTTTACAACTATTATTTCTCAGTCTAATCTAATAAACTTAACCATTGTAATAAGTATTAAAATACACACCATTACAGTATTACAATACGTAAGCCCCCCAACCAGCAAAAGCTCTCCACCTAATTCATCAAAAGAAGATTTCATATTCAAATTGTGTTGAATTCTGTTGAACACGAATTTCCAAGCATGCATTCCCCTTAATAAACTTACATTTATAGCGAATGTTAAATTGACGTCAGTTCCACGTAACTCCCACGTATTTATTCAATTCCGTGTAGTTTAAAAAGGTTTTTGAAAGGGCGCAGTTGGATAACGGAATTAAATAGGCAAATTGTTTAAAAGGTTTTTGTTGAAGTTTCATATTTTTGTAGATACTTACTGAAATTATCCTGCTATTTTATTATTTTATTTTATACTCGCAACTGCCAATAAAGTTGTGATTTTAATAAAATCTCGACATATTGAATGACGGCATTATAATTATGATTTAGTTATATAACTCTGACACTTGCTTGTTAATCAAACGCGATGAAAATATTTCATGTAGTTTCGGTCACTTACAATTTTATTATTGGTATAGATCAACGGTGTTATGGGAGTATCGCGGGCCTAAAAACATTCGGTCACGGTCTATTAAGCCGCCGCATGAAACCATGATTCTTTTACGACGCCCTCCAACTACAATTCAGTAGCCTATGAAACTTTTTTAATTTACATAATAACAGGTATACGTGGAATTTACATTTATTTTTATGAAAAATATCGACGAACGATCTGACGAGGTAGGTACCGAATGATACGTGGCCAGCGTCGACGTAAGGTATAGGATACGTCACTAATATTTTTTTATCAAAAAGGGAAGGATAAAACTACTGGCCCTTAAGCCTCCTGCTTCAACACAATGATTAATTTGATTGGTGACGTAAACAAAATGATATTTGGCGACTATAAATAAATAGGCAACCTTCATGGGATCTATTTAAAGTTTTAACTTTGGATGCCTTTTTAAGAGTAATACAAACTCGTACTATGTAATTTGAAGTTGGCATGATTAAAATTCACGCGATACAGAAGTACGGAAAGGTACCTACTTTTATGTATAGTTATGTTGTTTGCCACTCCAGCAAAATTATGAAGTTTAAAATACTGCAATGTTTTTAACTTGAAGTTTATGATCAAAACAAGTCTAATCGTAGTAGCGAGATAACATTATTACGGTAGGATTTCCGTAATGCTTGTCTCGTAGGAAAGTTTAACCAGGGGGCGGTTAATCCGAGACTTTGCTTAGCTGTATCAGGTAGTAAGCTGAGCCTACTTAAGCCCACTTTAACATAGGTCTTTTAACTCTTAGGCTAATCAGGCTCTTGAAGGCGTATGCAAAGCTAGCTCTGGCCTATTTTAACTTTAAAATTGTAAATAATAAACCGAAC
>LGAG01000591.1:768792-792922 GCA_001278395.1 Lerema accius
GGAAAAAAAAGTAAACTTTGTTAGTGGACAAACATTAGAAACATTCCCTAAACAGAAGAGTAAATAGCGAAGGCAAAAAATTGGTTGCAAAAAGCTCGAAAAAAATAAATACATATATTGTGAACATTAACGTATGTGTCCATTTTAATAGAATCCTCGCATAAAGCTGTAACTCAGTTTTCGGAGGAAAAAAAAGTAAACTTTGTTAGTGGACAAACATTAGAAACATTCCCTAAACAGAAGAGTAAATAGCGAAGGCAAAAAATTGGTTGCAAAAAGCTCGAAAAAAATAAATACATATATTGTGAACATTAACGTATGTGTCCATTTTAATAGAATCATCGCATAAAGCTGTAACTCAGTTTTCGGAGGGAAAAAAGTTAACTTCGTTAGTGGAAAAACATTAGAAACATCCCCTAAACAGAAGAGTAAATAGCGTAGGCAAAAAATTGGTTTCAAAAAGCTCGAAAAGAAAAATATACCTGCATAGGTATATTGTGAACATTGCGCGACATGAAATAAAAATCTTGATTAAATTCAACAGGCATAACAAACAAGGACACTGCTGTTATCGATATGCAAAACGTTGCTAAACTTTTGAAACGATTGTTCGCAAATATAACGTGTACACTATATATAGTGTAATGTAAAACTACAGCATAATTTATTCATATTCATGCTATTTAGAGATACTTTTATTTCGTGTTCTCGTAGTAGCACAAAGTAGGACAAAACAAAAATTCTTGATCTGCTCCGCTCCTCCGCTAACACTTTGCAGCTGGATAATGAATACGTTGTTGCTTTTCTTGGAAAAAGCTCATTAAAAGTTCAACCATGAATGAGCTGAAAAGCTTCTTGCTACAGCTCCATATTTTTGGCTATTGTAACGCACTGGTTATTAATGTACTCATTCAGTAATTAAAAAAAAATACAATTAGAATTCAAGTAATTACAAACGGTCATAAATGAGTTGAATCTATCTTTCATTCCAATAGTACTGACCTTCCAGTGTTTTCAAAGTATGTAAGTTAAGTTACGTACATTATATAAAAGTGTATGTCATATTAACAAAATTCCCAGAAAGCTTTGTAATTTCTAAATGGAAATATACACAGAGCTGAGAAGACGCGCCACACGGATCTATTTCAAAGCGCATGCCAGCCAAAGGATTTCCTTTCAAAACATTCCGTTGTAAAGCAAATGAAAATTCCGCATACTGCCTGGCTGCTACGAGTATTCCTGTTAATTGGTCAACGTCAGCGGTCTATAGGGGAACTATTGGCATTTGAGATGGTCTATAATATCTGTGTACATTTCACATTTTAGCTAACGGAACTTGAAAGACTTGATTATAGTTTAGTGGCGAAGAAGTGCAGAAAAATAAATGTTGTTCAAAATACATGTAAATACATTTATTGTTTAACTTAAAACAAAACATACAAAACAACATGTTTCATAATTAGACACGGCTTTCGTATGCTGTAAGTAGACGAAAGGCTCTCTTTATAGACGGTCTACGTTCATATTACCATCTTTTTATATCAATCTTCCAGGCAGTATCTTGTACGAGTCTATAAATATAACCGATTAAAATTAGGGCCATCATCTTATAATTTTAAGTGTTTATAATTAAAACATAATAAAAAGATACTGCGTCTATAATTAACCGTCCTTGACTACATCTAAATGCAGATCAAAGATAATCTTTTTAACGCCTTGTCGGTACAATCATCGCCTGGAATGTCTGTCATTGAACCCATCTACATACTATTTATAGAATCCCAAATATGGCGTGGTACTGACGTTAAATTTTATCGGTTAACGTCACAACATGACGTCATAGGTCCAGTTGTGTGATCTCAGTTGGGACGAGAATTGTTAAAGAGAATAAAATAGTTAAGCCGGGTAATGTTATAGTATACACGCAAGCTTAAACAATTTTAAGATAATAAAACCCTGACAAACAGAAAAACAGACCACACGAGGATAAGTGGACCCAGTAAATGAAACTAAACGGGCGCTCATTATACAGTATAGTAAGCACTAGGTTTTAGAAAAATCGGTCCACTAAAGATATAAAAGACAGGTACTTATTTACTTTAATGAGGTGATTTAAATAAGTCTTCAAATATTTTCATAGTAATCACCATCACTTTCTAAACTTGAATGCCATCATGCTAAATTCGGCCATTCGTATTTTAGGTATTTTTAAATTAATGAAGTGAAAAATGTAAGTGTAAATTTAAACTGTTTTATCATAATAATTTACAGGTGGATACGAACGAAATGCTGAATATAATATTAGACATCAAATCCGAACATCATTATTATCATTTGTTCGTACAGCAAGTCAATTCAATTTGAACGAGTAATGAATTCCCGTATCAACATTGTGCCTGTTCATCAACATAAATTATTTTCCGCTTTGCAGGTAATCAAAATGTAAATCATTAGTCAGTTATACTCGTAATTGCATAGGATTTAATTTTATACATGGAAATCAAATTATCTTCTTAATTTAACAAATCTTATCAGATGTGTTTATTACTGAACACCTTGTGAATACATAATCTGGCACGGTTTTAATTAACCTTTTGTTGGTGTATTTAACAGGGACAGAGTATGGTTTTAGAACATAATTGGACCCAGTAGATGGCGTTGTCATCGAGATATTTCACGGAAGAAGTAAATTAAATATATTGAAGAGCATCGTCTACCCCAACTTCTAATTTTATCTTAATTTAAAGCTAAGAAATGATTCAAAATACGGATTTAGTCTTCAAGAAATTTATAAAAATAAAAATTCATCCTACGTAGGTACTTCATTGTCCATCTTTATATCTTCAACAAGCAGTATCCTAATCCACAACTGAGGATTATCGTGTGTGTGGAGTATCGCTGTTCTTCACTAGATAACACAATTTGCCCGGGGTAAGTGCTTGGTCAAGTCAATAGAGTATCTACGTCACCACGGATTAAATGGATTTGTGAAACATTGGCTAATACAGTTTGCGACATCGCCACTATAATGACATAGTTATTTCTTTTGTTTAGTTTAATCCGTTTTGATGAAAGAAAACTACTTGCTAGGTTCGAAGATTTAATTAAAATTATTGTGAAGGTAATACAAGTTTTTATTTTAGACATCACCAGAATAAATACCAAGTTAGGTCATTATAAATATCAAAAGTGTTTCATGAAATTTGGTATTATGTATTTAATTGTTTGTAAATCATTATGACTCAAACATCTTTAAAAGTTATTTACAGATGTTACTGCAAAATAAAACCGAAATTAATGTTTTCGCATAACAAGGATAAGGCGCCATTTTTAAATAAAATCATGTCCAACAAAACAATAAAAAGTTTTATTACGCAAATCTGTAAAAATAATCATCATAATGTATTTTTAACAACTTAGATCGTTATTTCATTAACAAACGTATCTTTTTCACTAACCGGCGCAGACGAGGTTTTCAATAGAGTCTTTGAATCATGAAAGTTATTCTTCGAAGCACCGATTCGCTCAGAAAGTCGGAACCTAGAAAATAATTTTTATTTCGAGTGCAGAACTCTAAGTTATGAATTGAATAGATATTCTATTTTAAAGGATCTCAACCTTAATGGTTTTTGTTTGGTAAGAAACTTCTTCTTTGGTTTGCAAGAATTTCAAAGTTGTTAAGAAGGAGAGAAACTTAAAGAAACCAGTAGAGAAAGACTGTAGTTTTATACTATTACGAGAATAATTGTAGGTCAGCCCTAACTGGTTGCCGCTGGCTGTCTGCAGCCTGAAGATGTGGAATTAATTTTCATAATAGAAATGGAAATGATAAGAGTCCAAGAAGGTGCAGTTCCTGTAGGATACACTACTATTTCAGTGAAGACCAGATGAAGTTACGATACATAGTCATCTATGTATACAGAAATATATTTGGTGCTACTATTACAGCACACGTCAAAACAATATTGTTCATCACAAAACTTTGAATATTTTCGAGTGCAATTTAAAGAGACTAACACAACATTCGTCTGTTATCTAGTTGGGAAGTTGCCAGCTAACTTCAGTGCAGGAGCTTGGATGGCTTAATGCACTGCTGAGACAAATCGTAGAGCCGCCTTGCGCTAGTGGGACTGACAGATGGATTGTAGAGTACGAAATCTCTAAAATTTAACGCTAGTAATAGTTGGGCTGCTTAAAGCTTGCGGCTAGCGCTTAGGTCTGGTACTCTGATCAGGAATCTTGATACAGAATTGATATTAGGGGAGAGCTGGGATGAAAGAGAGGGGAGTAAGTCCCCCTCTGTCATTAATCTGGAATGACCTATTCAACAATATCTCATCCCTACTATGTCATACCATATCAAACCACGTCATGCCATATCGATAATCCTATGGGATTGTCGAGAAACATCAATTTCCACTTTGTATGTAAGAGACGTTTGGTTTGTAAGTCTTGTTTTATGAAGTTTTCCAAAACTGTAGTTTTCTCTTCTCGATTTCCCCGTCAAATCCAATGCTCCGTAATTCACACGTCCGACGCAGGCAGCTACGTGACACGCGGTGTAAATACACGTAGCAGTGTTTTCATGTCCCCAGCAAACAGATGCGCCGGAACTGTTTACTTCGACACGACGTAATTGTACAAGGTGACAGTTTGTTAGCATTAGTGGTTGGGAACTGTGAATACTTTAGGTAATTATTCACAGTGCTTTACAAGAATTTCAAATTGGAGATTTTATCCAAAGATCCTGCAAATATTTGGATCTTATGGGATTGAAAATGTCTAGGCTCGTATTGCACTACCTACCTATAACAAAAGGAACACCTGTTAGTAATTGGCGACGGATATTCATATATACGACACTACGACAGTAGCTGTCTCTTGTTCTTCAAAGGAGTCACGAAAGAGAAACTCGCTAAAAATATTTTAACGTAAAAGTGGTACGTAGCTAGAAATAAACGCATGCCATGACAGCGCTATGAAATTTTCAAGTTCATAATTTATTTTATCTAAGTTTCATTTATACCATTCTTCAGTGTTAGGTATTTCTAGAATTCAAAGGTTTGACATCAACACTTCGCTGATTGTGACTGCTTTTAGACCGTCCCGAGTTACTACTACCTAGGCCTCTGTATGTATTTTTATTATAAGTTGAAATTAGGAAACAAAATGCAAATGCTCGTATGACCTATTAATGTAAATAAAATTTATCTACCGCCGCTAAATCTGACGTCACGGTCTAATACCTTTCCGTCGCGACTAAATGATAATAGCATTTGCATATTTCGCTTCTAAGTTATTAAATTTCGTAAATTGCACAAAGCGGAAATCGGCGAGCAATTTCGTCGGTCCCCAGATAAAAGGAGTGGAGATTTAGACGTATTTCTGTACTGTTTGTTCTCTGCCTTTGTTCTCACATGATTCTTGTTTAATTATACATGCTATGTTGCAAAATAAATGTGTTTTATACAAATTAGGCTTACAGTATTAAGTTTTAAATACTCTGTAGCTACTGTAGAGCACTATTTTAAACAGTTTTTTTCCGACGTCGTAAGGCGGGTAACGTTTTTCGATCGTATATATTTATGTATGTCTATTTCTTTATCTTGATGAATTTTTATCATTGGCTTTGTCTCGATTTTGATATTAACTTTAGCAAGTTTAAGAGTAAGAGTAAAGTGTTTGCTTATTTATTTGAAAACGGGCAAAATTATCTTCTGCTGTGAAATTCTACGACATTCTGAAGAATTATATGAACGTATACGTATGGTCTCGCAGCTAGACGAACAGGTTAAGGGTCCTATAAAAAGAGATACAGACGATGGATACTATAACGGCAGAATAACAAATGGGCTAATCAAACTGAAGTGTTGTGGAAGGGCCAAAAATAGCGATCCCATTTTCGGAGAAAGAACATCTAATTTAATATTCAATAATTGTTGTACTGCTACGTCTTTTCGAATAGAATTCCAAGTTGTTATGTTATTGTGTCTAACTATCTATGTACGAATAAGGAGGAAAATCCCATGTAATCTCTGTAATCTGCATAATTTGTATGGATCACTGTTATCTGAAAAAAATAAACTTGTCCATATCTTGAATATCTTTGTAAGAAAAACCTTGTTTAAAGTAAACGATTCAAAATAGAGCAGTCACGCGCTTAGTTAATATTGAATATACAAAGATACATATCGCATTGCCGTCATACGCTGATAAACACGACTGTGTCCTCTACCACCTACTAATTCTAGTAATAATATTGCTACACACTATACAAGTATTTACTAGATAAGTTTACATAGTGTAACTAAGGCCTCCAAAGAAAAATACAGAACATTAAAGTTATAAAAATGTACTTTTGTGTGACCAATCCATTATCGACCTAGTACGAAACGTGAGCCTATTCTCACACTGAAGATGCCTAGGACATACTATACGAGTACTAAGAAGTTCCAGTGGACATTGCTATTATTAGATATATTTGGAATTTGATCCCAGCGAACTCACTTTGACTCTATCACTATTTTCTGCAATGTTTCGATAGAAATACTTGTTAAAACCAATTAGAATCGTAGAATAAACATACCTTTCTGTTGATCGATTTAATAGCAAAGTTACATACCTACATACATTGTTCTTGTAGATATTAAAAAGCTACCTTGTTTAATTTAATTCCAGCACATTTCAGGGAGCACTTTAAATCTTACTGACATTAAGGAAGTACCTACTGGCGCACTAATCCCGTCATCACTTTAGCCCAGAATGATTTTACTAAAGTGGCTTAATGCGATAAATTAATTACTTAGCTTTATTCCAACAATTTCAGCGTCTTGTTATCCCTGATTTTACTGGTACTATAAATATAAATGAAATTAAAATCAGGAAGTTATTTTTATAATAAGTAAACATATTTTTAACACGAATGTTTTGATGTGAATTCTCCTTTAAATTGGCATCTAATTTTAATCTTAATTGGCACCTAAATGGGCAATCCTACAGACCTAATGATAACAAAATTGGGGAATACAGTTTGGCGTTGTAGTTACGAATATTTAAAAAAGTAACCTGTTACATAAACATATTCATGAACAACTCACAGGCGTGTCCGTGACATAGCTATAAAAAATGTCTTTATTATAGAGAAACGAGTTTTAGATAGAAAGATAATAGAATAGGAAAAGAATAGGAGTCTCTTGCTAGTCTAGCTAATCTCTCATTCTATATTAACAGAAAACGCAATCAATAAAGCACTTCTTGTTGACTTACAAATGAGGCTATGACGCTGGGAGCCATATGATAAAATAAAGATAGTCTTACTTGCATTGCAGTCACGCCAATGCTTACGAATAGTGTGATACAAGGTCTAAAAAAGGCATAACATAATATTAGCGCGTTTAGATTATAAATTAAAGAAAAAGTCAGTAATCTTAGTTCTTTCTTATTCACAGGTAACCTATTGGAAACCCAATGCTGTAAATAAAATCTTGAATTATAGATTAGCGATAATATTGTAGAACTTTGTACTTACAATACTTCCTTTCATAATCACGACCTAAACATTTACGTATTCATCAATCATAAACATTTTGATACTTCTCTCTCGAAATTAGTGTCTTATGGGTGTTTATAAACTTTTATTACTTGTCAAAATGCTTTCAAAGTAACTTTCTTTGAACTGAATTTAGATTGAAAATTTGGAAACCACAAAGAAACTCGGGCAAGTATTTGGGCAATTCTTATTTCCTAAAATGTTTGAGGTTTTGTTTGTAAAGTATTCCTGGTATTTCGGCCCAATCCATCATTCCAAGTTTGATCGTTTCGGAGGGTTAGCTTTACTTTTGTTTTTATGTTTTCCTCCACGCCGTTTTAACTGACTTAAAAAAGAACAAGTTTAGAAGTTTCATCAAAGTTCTATTTTAGAGGTCCGTAGTACCTAAAATAAAGTAATTTCATAAATCTATTTTTGTACTTTTTCTTTGTTCTAAGTTTGATTTAAAAACAATTTTTAAGTGTGAAATATCTTACTTTACAAATAAAAGTCAAATTTTAAGTTTAAATTCATACTTTGTAAACCTGCAACAATGTTACAAGTAATTTTATTATTGGGAGAAACCTCCACACACAATAATGTTATCCATTATATATTGTTTTTTAACAGCTGACAGTTATTACCGCGTTTCCAGAGAAGCATAACGACGCGAAGGTACAATAAACCACATCACAATTTTACGATCATGACGAAGCATTACGTACATTCGTTGGCACTGAAATACCTGCGCATCAAGTTATAAAACACAGATATTAAACAAGAATTACATTTTTGTTCAGTGGTATTCACGAACAGCTGAGACTGGGTATTGTTTTTCAAGCGTATGTATGTATGTATGTCTATTTACTTGTTAAGTTATACAGTCCTTGACCAATTTTTATTTAATGATTGGACATTGGATTCGTCTCAATTGTGGGAGAGACATTGGCATTAAAATTAAGTCTTTTTTTCTATTAATGACTTCTAGGAAAATAAACAATGTGATATATAAGACTTGAGCAAGACAAACAGCCCTATATTACGTAGTGGGATAAAAGAAAACGTTTGAATTGCGCAGCGGGTCACAAAAATTACGTTTTATTTGTGAAAGCAAGAAACTATTACAGTAACAACTCGGAGACTGCTCAGTTATATAGGGCGCATCTCGAGGCTATTGTAAGAGGCGCTTCATTTTACTCTTTTCACTTTAGAAGCTTGGACGATACTCCCGACTCATATTTCTATAGGAGTTAAGCTTAACGGTAACCTACTCCTTTTAGTAAGCAGCTACTTTTCAATGTAGGAAATTTAAAGCTACCAGAATTCTTACAAAATTTAAAATGTGACTTGGTTAATAATCTTTATGACCTTCTATTTAATTTCAGGTTAAGTTAATGGAAAATTTAATTTACTATCAGACCATGAAATTAATGAAAAATAAAGCCTATAACCTGCGAACCGTATAAGACAAAGATTGATGATACAAATAGGTAAGTATTAACTTGAAATTTTGTTATTTTCAGCAACGAAACACCTGACAGAATTTGTTAACATCGTAATATCCGCTAAATACTACAATCAAAGGCATTTTCATGATTTTTTACGGTTTAAGGAACATTTTTATCAATGAATGAAAGTCAACCTCTTACTTACGGAATACCCAATAGTTTTTCATCCCCTATAAAAAGGTTACTCATAATGCACCACATTGTATAATTTATATTGCCTTATATTATTTGTTCGTTTCTACGAGTTTTCCTCACCTCCCTAACTCAACCATAAAATATTTTTAATTAGTCCCACCTATTGGTTGATCCGATGAACACGATGATCGAATGAAAATAGTCTACGTATTCGGGGATAAATTCAATTAGTTGATTGCGAAATACCAAAGGAAATCCGATTAACGAGATAAAATACTGAAGTCATTGTAACTGCACAAATTGGCAACGAAAAATATGTGCTTCTCTTTGCTTTAACTTTAAAATAACGGGACACAATACTGTAATACAGCGAGATAAGCAGCTCGAAAACTTCGTTATAAAAGCAGTTATTTTTATTTCTGCTGTAGGTATGCATGGCGTACCTATAGAAGTTATATGTTTTTGGGGTTTTCTTATCGTATTGCCACTGGAAAATTAAGATTAAGCATTTGCAAGTAGTTAAGTATGTATATTCTTTAAAAATTCGTCCCTGTTATTAAGCGCAAACCTCGAAACTTAATACCGATCTCAAACGATAAAAATTTAGCGTAAAATTCGTTGTTACTGAATGCACTTTGAAGGAGCTTTTAGCATAGTTCAGGCCTCTTAATCCAAATAACATCATTTGTTATAAAAAATTATATCAATTTTAGTCCCAATATTTAGAACTCAAATTATCAAATCTAGAGTTAGCACGCTTAATACAACAAATTAGCAGACTAAATTTACTTATAGCAGGAAGTTTAAATAACCTATTAAGTATTTCAATATTCTCCTCAAAGCTCAAACTCGACCAATTCTTCAAAGGCCATAATAGCATTGTTCTAAACGTCAATACGTCGCGTTGTCGTTGTGCAAACGTTTATTGAACAAAAGTTTTCCGTCAAAGGAAACTTGATCGTTTTCAATACTAAACAATAGCTTCAGAATTTATTGTTTACCTCAACTTGTTTTAGTCGTTTTATTGAAATAAGGAGAAATGCAGCGAGACGGTGGCAATAATTTATCTTTTTGTATAAATACCTAGCGTAATTGTTTGTTACTTAACTTCTCCTTTACTATTAAAGAAGAACCGAATATAGTTTAGGATAACAACTGGAATTTTTGAACGACTTCCCCCGATAACTGAAAAAAATAGTTATGTTGGAAATTAGGAACTGTTTGGTTCCCGATGTAGCTACCCAATTGGTTTAAATGCGGCTTATAGGACTTGGAAAATTCTGTTTTTCGTCCTAATAAAGGCTAAGTATATGGACAATATTTCATTTACTTTTGCTTTACACTTAACAGTAACTATCTTGAATGCTTACTAGCAAATTTTCATACCTATTATTATTCCAATATTTGTACATGATGTAAAACTTTAAAGCTATACACCTGAACATCAAATACCCGAAAACAAAATAGGTATCTGCCGACTAATATCAGCGATATTGCAAGCGCGCTCGTATCAATGCCTTTCCGTACACGTGATAGCTTTAATCAAGCTAATCGAAGGCTCGGTGCGGTTCGAAACGAAGTTGAAATATGGGGAAAGAGAACATGCGCAGTTTTGAAATATTTTTCCAATATTCCAATACTCTCGTTACGAAATATGTAGGCTTATTGAATGCGATATCAAGTACATCCGCTTCGCAATATTGTATGCAAACTAACCCTTTTGAAGTTATTGTAGATTTTTTTTTTACTAAAGCATCTCGAGCGAGTATTTTTAATTTGTTATTGTATTGTTATTTACTATAAAGGGTTTAATGTTTCTTCTGCTAGGAATTTGAGTTTAAATCCTACTTAAATATTAAATTTAAAACCTGTAAAAATTACCCTGGTTGCTTTTATATTGAAGTTAATACATTTTTACCACTAAGAGCAAGCAGATGGATTTTGAAGATAGGTACATTGTAAGAAACATTATACCTACATACTTAAGAAGTAAGCAGCCCACGTACAGACGGACATTTTTACGTGTCTATTGCGACATTGAGCTCATTTAAGAAATTGCTTCCAATTCTCACGATGAATCTTGTATTCAAAGACTGAAAGAGTTCAGAATTATATGCCTACAAATATTCTATGCATATAAATTGAAATGACGGAGTATTTTTTTGTAATTAATCTTCCTAAATACAATTTTATAAGGACAGACGCAAAACCCACAGCGGAAAGATAATCACATTTTGATGCGATGCTCGTTATTCATATTTTTTGCTTCCAAACAACAATATAAAGTGAAGTAAGTGGAAAATCGCCATCAATTTTCCAAACATAATGGAAACATTTGTTTAATCTTATGTCACCTACTGTAATTTAAGATATTCTAGCAATATTTTTTCAATAGGACTTATTCGATTATCTTTCGACCTTGTGAAGTACAACGTAATATGTTATGAATATTTTTACAATTGCCTGTAATATTGGAACAATATTCTTTCAGTCCTTTACTCTTCTATTTGACTGCTTCTTTCGAAAATCATTCCTTTTCTTTTAGCACGGTCGAATAATAATAATAATAATATGTCGTATAGTAGGGTAATTATAATAGATCATTGACCTTATATTCAATAAGAAACTATAAAATTGAATACAACATCGCATCTTCAAAAACCTTCCTTAGCTAAGAACAGTGATATCATCACACAATGTATAGGTAGATGTGGATATATTGTGTGAATATATGGACTCAATCGATCAAGTTGTTCAGAAGTTACACAATCATTAACAGCAGCCGCACCAATTTATTTCTCTTGCTAAATCCACATTTCCTTGTTATTTTCAGAGCAGCAAAAATAAGCGCCAATTGTTGCCAACCAAACTACGGAAACACCCAGTAGTTGGAGTGATTAGTATCAACTTTGTTTTGAACAAACATTTGCCCATTAATGTCCATATCTATACATTATGTATGTAGGTATATTAATACGGGAAGGGTTAACTTTCGGTACAATTTTAATAATACGCAGTCACGTACAAGTGCTGATATCTGAAAGAAGTGCACAGTGCTACATTATGCTTAAAATATATGTAACACATACTTTTATTTCCGAATTTAACTAATATGTTTCTTATGTAAGTAACTTTTGAGTCACATTTTTTATCCGTAGTTCTATTTTATGAAACCTGATTACTTGTACCTACTGCATAGATATGCAGAAGATAGGTTTTATTATAATATTTACTAGCTAAACTATGTACAAAAAAGCCTATTACTAGTACACATATCCTAATGAGGTGCAAAATATCATCTTTAAACGTTCGGTCTATCTCTACGCCATTATAATAATGCACATCGCGGTTCATATAAATTACTTCCATGGTAATATAAAATAAAGCTCATCTTATTACTGAGGAAAGTGACAAACTTAGTTTTCCAAGTATCTGATTCATTTGATTCCTCACGACTTTTATCAGTTAGGGAGAGAGTCACCGAACCGCGAAGTCTTAACAAAAAGCTTCCAAAAAGCATTACACGCTTCGTCTCCAACACAATTTTTGCACAAATTTTCCTATACTAAATCCTATACATAATATACCAAGCACGATGTAGAGTTACAATTATTTATAATGTAAAATAATAAAAAAACACTTAATTTTATCACTATTGGTTTCTTTTTTTATAGGGTTTGGCTTTTTTAATAAGGTGAAGGCTTGGATGCGAGTCCTTTACGCCAATCTCACTATTGGAACTACCGAATGGCACAGAGTAATGACTAGGAATAATGGAACAACCTTCATTTTTATAATGTCTGTGAAATTGTTACTCTGTATTGGTTTTCCCGCCGCTTTTTACTCTGTTCACTACAGCCTTAATGTAATTGTTCTTCGGTCTATACAAATCAATCAATCACGTATAGGGATCCATAGTACCAATCTTATATCAAAGATAGTGTTTTCTATTTAATCAAATTTATAACTATGTACAATAACATCGTTAAGAAATAGTTTCATATATTATACAAAAGAGTTTCGTTAAGATAGTATTATATCGACTGAATTTAAAGATTGTCTATGGTGCAGTGTATAAAAATGTCGTAATTCTTTGTTTTGTTATGTTTTTCGTATTTTAGCGGTCGTTGAGTAGATTTGTAGTTGAGAGGTCTAAGATTTATGACACTTACAATCTACATTTTTTTCCATTTATTGAGAGGAAAATCGAAGTTAAACAAACCTCAGTGCTTAATGGATTGACAACTTAGTAATTGAGATATTTAATTGTTCTTTAGTATTATCAGCAATGACTTAGTTGCCAACATAATACCTGACGATCGTTTGATTTGTATTTTGTATTTCTTTATGTAAAGAATCTACCAAAGTAAAGTACCATATAAAATACATACCATAAAACATATAAAGCCCTGAAAGATACTCGTTAATCTTTTCTAGGGAAGCCTCTAAGGCTCTTAGCTTTCTCGTACAAAGGGAAGTCTCCGTCGTATTGATTGCATGTTAAAAGGTTCTGAAATAGCCCTGATCTCAGTACTCCAGTATCCTGGTACATAATTAATGTACCGTGTCGCTCCACTCGAACATTTATTAAGGCTCGCCTCAGCCGAGCGAGTTTTTGACTGTGCCGCCTCAGACTAAAGCGGCGTCAATAAATAAAAAATGTATTGTGTAATATTGTTCAATCTAGATGTAATAATTAAATAGGCAATTTACAAAATCACTAAAAGAAGCGCATAGGTACAGTACTTAGTAAAGTTAAATTTGATGATCCGTTAACCGCAATGGTAGCCATGCCAGACAGCCACTTCTGTCTATACCGTAAGGCCACACGGGACCCTTCCCTGGGGCCCCTGACTAAAAAGGGGCCCCGAATGGCTGACAAAATTTACTTTTAAATTAACAAAATGCTATGTAAACGGCTTGATGGATTTGAACATAAAAGGTGTCATTTTATTTGTCTCTATATTGTAGAAGTGAGATAGCCAGCAATATTTTTTAATAAGGCTCCCGGGCTATTTTTTCTTTTTCTGTAAATGACTACTAGTTTCCCTTACCATTTAGAAAACATTTCAGGATTTTCGTAACTCTACATTTTCTGGCAGTTAACTGCTATCGCACGCCGCGTTAAGCTTTTTTGTTTCAGTGGAAATCAACACAGTTCTTGCTAAGCACTATTTCGTTTAGACAAGCTTTCTTTTTGCCATTTCAATTCATTCTTGATGAAAGCTTCATTGTATAGCCTCGAAGGACACTATAAGGTCAACTCATTTTAGTCGAGTCACTGAACTAATTTATAGTTTTAATAAATTCAAAAACTAACACTTTATACCCTAGCGCAGACCTAAGTAATTAGATGGATTAAATTTTTAATGTGAGCGTCTAATTAGCTTAATCAACTCCCTCACTAAACTGTTCTGGGATAGATTAATATTAAATGAAAACACCTCTTACTGATTGCAATTAAATTGAAGAAAAAATGTTTTTTGATTAGCCGACGATTTAAACGTCTATTTAGTGGTAAATACCGTCAATGGACATAAAACATGGGCCGTGGCCATTTGATGCTTGCTCTTGGACATTGTAAAAATAAATAACGCTACACTTTCATAGCCCTACACTAGGCTTGTCTGTTGTGGGTGCCATGGGACAATACAAATAGACAAAGGACACACACTGAGAACATAAATTTTAATTCATCATTCCATTCCTTCCTTGCTGGGAATTGAATCCAAAGCGGCGGTCCAGTTAACAAACCATTACGCATTATGGAGCATTTTAAGTTAAACTGAAATACGTAAAAGACATTTCATGGTTAATTCTAAAAGTATGGAAGTTAACTGAGTAGGTAAAATACCCTAACATTTTGCTAAGGAACCTTCAGATTAAACTGAGAGGTACAGAACCCAGCGACATCCAAGACGTGAGACCGTTAATTACTTCCTTGTTAGTTGTTCAGGTTAAATAACCTCAATGTAGCTAGGACAGCCACCTAGAATTAATGACCAATCAGTAACTATAATCTAGCTACCAACCGCTCCCGTAAAACCGTCAGACTGAACGCTTCTACGAGACACTACATCTAGTTTTAGCGAAATTGATCATGATTTAATGACTTCTATACATGGTAGCGGTAGTAAGAGAATGTGTCGTAACGTGTCCGACCACGTCACATTTAAGTATACCTAATTGGAAACGGTCTCGTTAGCGATGACACCGCAGCGCCACAGATTATTAAAGCTACTTGACGGTACTTCGAACCGGTAGCCGAGCTTTAACTAGTCAAAGATTAATTAACTTTATACGGGCAAAAAACTTGAAGTCTCTGGGAGTTGGTGTCAATTGTAAGTGATCGGCTGAATTTAGAAATGCCAGACTTATCAGAATTATCAGAAGTGGGATAGGTAACGGGCGATGACATATGTCACGAAGAGCCTTTGTACGCGACGTTTTTTAACCGACTTCAAAAAAAGGAGGAGGTTCTCAATTCGACTGTATTTTTTTTTTTTCCTTTGTTACTTCAGAACTTTTTACTGTGTGGACCGATTTTTAAAGAAAGTAAAATAATGAAATAACAATAAAAAAAAACAGGTGTACGAGAGAGTATAGAGAGTGTAGCGTAATTTTTTACTTGGCCTCAATGAATGCGTGTGTAGTTGAATATACATATTAGATTCCACTTACTAATACCCTGTACCTGATAACGAGCAATCGGCCCAAATTGATTATATTTTATTTCACTGATACCGATAGGCAACACGTGTGAAATTCTCTAGTGTTCAATACAGACGTTTATAGCCAACACTTAATATTTAATTAGGTCATATTCCAACCACGTAAAGTGACATAAGATGTAGAGAATTTAGTTATCAAAATATCTGGAGATACCGATTAGTATGACACTTCACCAATGTCTAAAACTTTTCTCCCAATAAAATCGCGGAATATGTCAATCACGAAGTTACCTACTATAATTAATTACTCGTACCGACACTGATTCAATTTAAACAAGAAACAGTTCAGTTGGCTTGTTTACGTCTCTACACATGCTTGAATATAATCTATTTCTTTTTGTATCATCATCGCAACCCATAAATGTCTCACTGCTGGGCTTGGATCTTCTCTCGCAATGTGAGGAGTACAAGCCATAGTCCACCACGCTGGTCAAGTATAGTGTCGTTGAATAACAATGAATCCACATAACGAATATAATTAGGTAACTTGTGGTACGTCTAGAAAAACAAGGAGTAAGCATAAAACAGAGTGTGTAACTACCATGCCTTTTAATATAAAATCTACGAGTAACTACATCGTCGGTCCACGACACCATTCAAATGCAAATTGTATCACGGTTAATCGGATTCCTTTCCATCCAAGCCCTCTGAAGATAAGATTAGTCCCGCCATTTAGCAGGCATTAGTTCGTATCAACACGTAGCGCGGAAACGAAGCTAAATTGTATATTTCCCGGTAAAACAATTTGCTTCGAAACATTTTTTAATCCGGTTATTCGTTTCGTACGTTTTCTCTTTTTCTCGCATTCTTTTTTTTTAGTGTAAGGGAAATTTTATTTTTATAAAGAAACAGAATATGTGCGTTTGTTAACAGAATATTTTTTTCTTCAATTTACAGACAATGTGATGTAAAGATAATGGAATATAAAACGATGTTTACACAGCAAAATACTAACAAAGTTAAGGAAGAAAATAATAAATAACAAAACACAATTTTGTAGAAATATATTTTCATATTCACGAAATGTGAAACTTCCACAAAGAATTTGAGTTTCAGCATGTTTTAGGTTTCTTGGAATCCCTATTCGAAGATATATCAGGAAACAACGCGGATGTATCGCTGATCTAAAACAGAATAAGTTTGTTCTTCTCGAATTTCATATCTATATCTCTCTATATATGGTAATCTGATAATCAGATTTCAAGAGAAGCAATTCTCAATTATAGGTATTGTGTTGTATTGGATTAAGGCCTTTCAGCTTCATACTAAATATTCACTGAACTTTTTCATAAATTTTGTTGTGAAAGCGGCTTCCATCGTTGGAATTTAAACGCTCGCTTATTCGTTTTGGATTATCCAACAGCTAATCCCGGTTTTATAGCCGTTCGCTTTTTGATTAATCGAAAACTGTCTATCCAAGAATTTCTTCTGCTTCAAAAAACTTTCATTACAAAAAGTATAGGATAAGATTTTTTGCGAACCGAAAAAAATCTCATACTTGCATAATATTTTTTTAAAAGTATAAAAATTTTGTGTATACAAATGTTTGACTGAAATGCTCTTAAGTGACCGTAACGATTTTTATAAATATTTTTGGTATTTTGGATAATACCCAGTAGGTACCATTGTCGAGATTATGAAGGGTCCAACTTGTAATACAAATTGTAACGCTCACTTTCGGTATTAAATTTAAAAGTAAATTTTGACAGCCATTGGGGACCCTGTGAGGCCCTTGCCCAGGGCCTCAAATCCTCGTATCCGTATCGTAAAGATGAAACTATGTATTTTGCATTAGGTACACAAACTACAAATAACGAGACGCTTCTAATAATACCCCACTTATCAAATTATGACCAGTACCTAGAAGGGAACAGATGACCATACATACATACATTCATACATACATACATTCATTCGTACATACATACCGGTCAAAATCATAACCCTGCTTTTGACTTAACCGTAGTCGGGTAATTAGTAGGTATTAATTAATAACAAAGATCAACGTGAGCGAACGGTATTGGAATTTATCATTGAAAACAGCATTGTATGCTTAATTACATGTAATATAAAGGGTGAATTGGTCGCTTTGTGCATTGCACCGAAACCAAACCACTGAAGCGTTTATGTAATGACATTCCCATATGACATCCCCACAATTAATTTTGTGTTTGGTTTAAATTTCAGCATTTACGCTATCTCGTGTGAAGAAAATTTCATTATTACCTTTATTCGTATATCGTTTTATAACCAATTTTATAATTATTACGTCGTTTTCGAATACCATCATGTTATATTTTTAGTTAGTAATTTATATTCAATCCTGTACATACTCGTATCAGCAGGCTTTATATAAAAGTTTTAGTGATGAATATTAACGAAATTATAAAACTTAGGTACTATTTGATTTTTTATCCAAATCTACCATCTCAGACGAAAGCGTATCTTAACTTTCATAAGCTTAATATAAACAATTCTAAAAGATATAGGTACAAATTATATTAAAATAACATGAGTAATTTTAATTCTTCATGGGAAAGTTCAGGTCAGGATAACTTCTAGCTATAACTAGTTGAAAAGCCCAAGACTACTTCAATTTAATATTAATTGAATGTTCAATGTTCATAACCTTGGGCCATGATATAATAGTAATATTGCTGTACGCACCATCTGCCAGCGCCAGCGGTAATTTATATTTAAAACATCAAAGCGAGGACTAAATTATTTTAAAACGATTATAATCTATACCAACACTAAAAGTTGCGGAATGGACTCTGTTATTAACTTGATAATGCTTTATTTCATTTCGCTGTTCGTTAACAAGGTTTTGACTATAGGTCAATGTTTGAGGATTTTAACTCGAAAATGTATTTCTTCATCGGACATGAAATAAGAAAATCTTATATCAAAATAATGCTAAGAGAATAGCTTTTGTTTTTGGTACTTCTTGTAGTTACTTTATAAATAGTTAGGTATTACGTTTTTAATTAAAATCGACGTCTCAATATAAAGCGCCTTATAAGAATGAATAATTGTTATTCATTCCTTTTGTTGTGTTCTACAATTTGTTATTCTACAAGAATTTGTAGCAGTAGAAATTGAGTTAATAGATAAGTGCTGTTTAATTCTTATTGCAATGTAAAATCCTTAATTACTTAGTTACTAATATAATTATTATTTATATCTAAATGAAGCTAGGATTACTAGTTAGTATGATATTATTCCTGGTATTATTATGACTTATGACGTATTTGCTGACGTTTATTTAGCGTAAAAATATTTCGTAGTTCCGTTTTTCTTAGCACGCAGATAAATGGAACATCTGTTTTCCGTTTACATATTAAGCAGTTTAAGAATTTTTATGGAGTTGTAATTGTATGCTGAATCAATATAAAAATTATTATATTAGGTGCCAATGCCAATGGCATACTTAGGTAGATATTATAAATTGAAATAATACTTCGGGATGCCAGTAGCGTTTTAGCAAGACTAGCTGTTTATGTTAGCACATAGTAATGGAAACAAAATTTCTTAAATAAATTAACATACATACATACATATACACGCTCAAACGTTGCTCTTGATTTGGTGCAATCACGACTAAGTTACATTAATCGAACACATTAAATTAATGATCAAAGCTATAAAAGGTACTTATCACTTCGTAAGACGATAATTCAATAAATCATTTTTCGAATCATTAAATTTTACGCTTAGAAGCTTAACGCTTCATTTAATCACGTTATTGCAAAATCGCCTTGGCTCTGCAATCTCTATGCTTTACGAAGAAAAAAATTCTATCAAGATTTTTGTTTGCTTAAGAATATTTTACAAATGGATACTCTTTAGCTCTCTTACCTAATAAAAGAAGTATCTAGTATTTATTTTTATTAATCGGGTCTTTCGCTTCGGAAAACAATCATTAATTTACGAATCTGTAAGAACTGAATGAATAGAACCATACAAAACAAAAAGTCATTCAATAAGAATAAGTAATTAATTAAATTAAATTACAATAGGTACATTTGCAGCATTAAAACTGGAGTTGTTAGATCCTGGAGTCCAACAAAGTGGTCTATGACCACGTTTAACTGTTTATTGTGACGCCTTTTAAGTACTTTTGTGCAGTAAGATGTAAGTTTCGGGGCCACGTTGGCTTAAAAAATAATACATATCCAAGTTACATCCACAAAAAAGTTTTATACATAAAGTAAGTAAAGATAAAAGTTTTATTTACGCCACGCTGTTCAACGAGGCGAAATAAAACTTGCCTGCGCTAAATATTCTTGTTTGTTTGCCCTACTAAAGTAGCAAGGAACATTTCTGAGCATAATATTTTGTTTGAATAACCACTGTTCCTCATTACTTTGAATAGAGTTTAATTACTCTTGAGTTTAGATGGAATCGTGTCATAATGCACTTAATTTAAACTCATACAATATTAATAATTTCCTAACTGACCTGTTAACCGAATAACAGCCCCTCCTACAGTCCTATTCGAAGTTTGTCCTGATGTCCATTTGCGGCAGGGAATACTGGCACTGCAAGATAGTATGCAATTCTCATTACATGAAAAAAATTGGACATTGTTAAGTTCACACAAATCATAGTGTCAGATCGTTTGCAACTCAAATAAAGCGGAAAAGTAACTGAATAATAAAATGATTATTATTTATAAATACGAATGTAATTCCGAGTTATATTTGGAAAACTCTACATTAAGAAGAAATGGCTTACCTTCTGCGTAACTTACGTATTTTTTACTCATTAACCAACTGTAACGTAAATATATATATACATATATATATACGTAAATATATATATATATATATTATATTTGAAGTACTATTTAGCATATAGTTATTTCTTACTTCCTAATATGATTGCCGTGACTACAGACATCCGTCCATCATTTCTAAACGTATCTACATATTCCATTGTAAGATATTTCAGGCTGTATTCGTATTCATAGTTTCCAACATTCGTTCAGCACGACACAATTTATCACACTCCATATTGTTTGAATAACGATAAACGTAGCGTCAACAACGAAATGTAAATAATATTTTCTTGCATGACAGATATAAGATTTTCTTGTTTCCGTGTTCTTAGAATGTTTTAGTATGATTTGAAACGAAAAGTCGAATATGTTTACGCGACTACGCCAGGCAGATAATCTTTTTCAAGCGTAGTTATTGTATAGTCTGTATCCATTCCTTTGGCAGACTTTACAGTCCAAACAGCTGGAAGGATTTCAATTTGTGAAATGACGTTGGATTCGTTTCCAATGTAGAAGTGATATTCATTTATTACATACAGCTATTAATTTATTTGAACTTTTCGGCGTCAGTTGTTTCGTTTATATATTTATTATTACTTATTTTAAACTTATAGAGTTTATCAAAATGTCGCTTAATTTTTCTTTATTTCTGCTCTCATTGATCGAGAAATAAAAAAATACAATTGAGAAAGTGCTAAGGAAAATAACCTCTACTAACTTCTATGTTAAGCCTAAGGTTGTATTTTAAGAATCTGAACGTGAAATAAAAATCTAACGTTTAGTCTTTTAAGCCTTTTTGAACCTAAATATGTGGGTACTACACCTTAATATAATATTAGTCTTCAATGAATAGATATAACGTCAAAAGAACTGGCGATGTAAGGAAGCAAATACCTCAGGTATTGATACCAATACGCCTTCATCGCAATAAGCTTTGAGAACACACTTCGTAATCTAAGGATTACTCCGTGGGTAACCTCACGGAACGAATATCTAAAAATGACCTTTAGAATTGTAATAGAAAAGGGTTGATTCAAACGTGATCTGTGAATATCAATACAAATCACCTAATAATAATCTCGCTCCATAATAGAAACCTTACTTATTCATTGGAAGCGTTTGACTGAAATACTCGTACATAATCCGCTCATGGAATGCTACTAGGAGCTGGGAAATACTGTTCATTCTATACAATAAACTATAACCATGAATTCCAAGTATTACCTATAATATAGTCCGTACGCAGCTTTTCATATGTTAATACACCGGATCCTTGACAGGATATAATATGAGTTTCTCAGCAATACCTAATACTGAGCAGTATTCAATATAATATTATGTATTTAAATAAAGAAGTAGAGTAGTACACTAATAATCATTCATGGGAAAATGAAGACCTGAATACAATAAAGTAAGGAGAATTAAAAAAATACGTTTTTTTACAACACCTAATAATTTAGGTATTTTAAACTTAAATAATATAAAATGGCGGCTTCATGTTACCCCATAATAAAACTGTTACAGAACCTAATCTGTGACTGTGTAAAGAAAAAAAACGTAACAAACGTTTATAAAGTTTTACGTAATAAGTAACAGAAAAACTTTCCTTATTCACAATAAGCATTAAATAACGCACAACGAACATATTCTCTAGATGCCAGTAGCAGCAGAGAGGATTGAAATCAAAATTAACTAATATAATGGGGACCTACGTCATCGCACCCATTATCCTATTGTTCTACTAGTAACGTAGCCCTAAGGCCGGATCTCTCATTAGTCTGAGGACATTATATAACTTTCAGAGCAAAGATAAAACTCTCGCTCACTATACTTCTTATCTTTTCCTTCCGCATTAAGCCAGAATGAATAAATACGTAACTAATACGCAGTTTCTAATTAATTACTAGATACATATTGCACAATAATTTAATTAATGAAATTATTTTTTTGGAATTCATAAAATATATTTTGTAACTGCATTTAGAAATCTGTTTCTTGTAATTGAATTCATTATCTTAATTAAATTTTGTTAAACGTAGATGATGTTTTTGCATAACGTCGTCGTCGTGAATAATTCCTCTAGCAGTAGTCGTTATACATTAATATTATTTGATTAATATACAGTTTATAATATTGGTGACCTGTACAATAATTGAATGAAGTAACAAATGTTTCCTTCATAAGATTTCATTATCTAAATGACGAAATAATAATTATTATTTAGCTATAGTGAGTGTAATATAGAGAATGTAAAGAGTCACTCGTTTTGTTTTTCGTTTATATTCATTTATCGCTACACTTTCGATAAGCAAATATTAACGAGCCTGTTGGGCCTTTCCCGGAATGAGCTACAGTTTATTTGGTGTTTGTGTTTATTTTGTTTTTTTTAACCCTTATACTCCATTATTAAGTAACTTTGTTTAGATACCTAGTATTAATGAAAGCATTTAGTAGTATTAAGTATTTCAATGAAAGCTCTAGGAATTATTTTAGATAGTTACCCAAAAACCGATTGTTAGCAACAGCTTCATTCTGGGCTACCAGTAATTGCATTGCCTACATTTATCCCTGAATAGATAATAATGTTTTTTCTTTACCTGTGTCTTTCTTTCAGTGGTTCCACAATTTTTTTAAATAACACTTTGGTTACAGCTCAGATAGGTATACATGGAAATGTACTGGCGTATATTTTCTTCGTCATTAGCAGTAACTACCACCGACTCAGCAGCTAATTGACCAGAAAAAAAACAGAAAAAATCAATGGCACTTCAAAGTTACTCGACGCTTTGCCAATTTGTGTTTAAAACTTGTGGTGCGCCGTAATGAGAGAAACAAGAGGCTTCCTTACCTCCAACATGAACAAAGGAACGAACTAACTTTAATTGCCGTAAACACGATCGACCAAGCCAGCATTTAGAGCTTTGAACTGAAATTCAAGTCAAGTCAAACGCAGTGTAAAATAGGACATGTTTGTGTTAACGTGTAGTAGGAATGCAACATCTCAAACGTCGCTCAAGGTTGCTAATAAAATTCTACGCGTTTATTTCATATGTGCCTACTCATATCGTCGTGGAATTGTATAATCTCTTTTCTATGTTAGTTCTGTTATGTTAGGTTAGTTCGTAAGTGCTTTTATACAGTTAGAGAATACTTAGATCCTGTAATAAAATACTAAATATGATATGATTGATTGATAGTGGCATGATTGACTAAATATGACTTAGATATTAGTATTTTTAATAATTATAATTAAATTAATTGATGTAACTATTATGTATTCGAAAATATTAATGACATTTTGCATGCCATATCACAAAGTGGCTAATTATGAGGTAATAAATACTTGACATCCATATCATTGTATACCACAATTATATTGCAAATAAATTCATTCATACATTTGTTAGATAGGCACTTTGCCTAGTTACATATTGCTGCAATAAAGTCC
>LGAG01000591.1:794985-810958 GCA_001278395.1 Lerema accius
TTAAACCTACTTTTAGACCGCGTTCTGTAATAAGGCCGTACGCGTTTATTTCATATGTGCCTACTCATATCGTCGTGGAATTGTATAATCTCTTTTCTATGTTAGTTCTGTTATGTTAGGTTAGTTCGTAAGTGCTTTTATACAGTTAGAGAATACTTAGATCCTGTAATAAAATACTAACATTAAGTGGCATTATTGACTAAATATGACTTAGATATTAGTATTTTTAATAATTATAATTAAAGTAACTATTATTAACATATTTGTATTCATAAATATTAATGACATTTTGCATGCCATATCACAAAGCCGCTAATTGTGAGGTAATAAATAGTTGACATCCACATCATTGAATACCACAATTATTGCAAATAAATATTAATTTATTCATATGTTACATAGGCGAAGTAGTAACATATTAAGTACTGCAAAAAAGTCCTTTTAAAAATGCCCACAGATCCCATCCTAGTCAAGCATGAGTCATTATCGCGTTATCGGTTAGAAAAGAGTGAACAATTCCTTGATAATTGTGTCCCTTTGACTTTGTACTTTGTAAAATGCTTACGTAACTACAGATCTTGATGTTAATTTGTGCAATAATATAAAAATGCAATACAAATTAAATCCTCAGACATATAGGTAAAAAATTATAGGTCTGAGTACAAATCATTATAATGTTATACCGCATCAAAATGTGCTGAGGAGTTCTTCGTTTCTCCTCAATATAAAGCATCTTTCTAAAGAAGTGGTAAATAAGATGGTCACGCTATTTAAATTTTGAAGTATATGTTAATAAAATACGTAGTTTTTAACATATCTCTCATGATTAATATACCCCAGGCAGGTAAAAAAATCCTTACTCAAGGAATTCTTTAGGAAGTTCATAGGTACTATAGATACTGTTAATGTGTGGTCCATTAATGGAACAGCTTCAGAACAGGGTATATAACTAGGATATTGACCTGGTCTCGAAGATCTACGCCAGTGGTTCGTAACCTTTTCAATTTCGTTATCCCTGTGACCTATAAGGAAAACTTATTTTACCCCGTCTTTTAAATGATATCAAAACAAAGTATACAAGTTGCTTTTTTTGGATCTTTTTATGTTACGATTCTAATAATTAGGTCCTTCGTTACCCCCCCGTAAAACAGTTGATTTAACCCCGCGATTATTTCAATTCAATAGTTACCCCCAGGTCGTAAATCCAGGATGTACACACATTGCTTAACTCCTCCAAATTCTAATACTAGTCGTCAAGTTGTACGTAATAAATAAAAATGTATCTATTTGGTTTCTTTTACATTATGAAGTGATAATACAAAGTGAATTCATGTTATGTTCTATACCTAGGAAAAATAAGCTTAATGGGTAAATCGAATGCGGTGAACAAATAAAAATTAAACGTATATGTATAATTAACATTTAATGTAAATGAAAGACAGAATAATTAGATAATGAAATATGGTACAGGAAGGAAATTTAAGACCAAATAATAAACAATTAGTTTCTAGCAAAATGTTCGGAGTAGTAGGTACCTACCTGAATTTGGAAAGTAATTTTAAGTGGCCAGTATTGAATAAAAAAAATAAGAAAGATACGTATAACAACAATTAATAGATGTACTAAATGCTTTTAATACAGCCCTAAAAAGTATAGTCACTGCTTTAGTTTAATATCAAAGCAAGTGAAATTCCGTTACGAATTAAAATACGTCGAACACCAAAAATTTAAATTGCATAATTACCGCTTACAAACTATGCCTATGGGGTACAATACCATAAGCAATATACATACTGAAACCAGTAATATACGACAAAACCTGAACTTACCTTAGCAAATTACATCGTCAACAAATACTCCGCTCACTATGAGTACACTATCACTGAAATTCACACACACGTAAATACGAACTCTTAAACACTCGTAGACAATTTTACGTTAATTTTTGTGGAAGGTTTAATTCATAATTAGATGTTCTATTTCGCGGTGAGGCAGCAACGATGCGCTACGTGCGTCAGACGAGGCAGTTGGAGTTATACTGCGGTGTGCGCCGTCTGCGGGAAGGTGCGGGCGGCAACGCCTGCCTCCACACTCGCCATGCCTCGTTTCAATTTCTGTAACGCACCTGAAAAACTGAATTCCATTTCGATAATACAAATCGCATAAAGCACCGGCTGTGTGCATATTTCAGTGTGTTTTCAATGATTTAACTGATTGTTGTTCTGTTACAAATAAAAAAGGTAATTTTAAATAGGTTCCAGTTTGTTTTTATTAGATCTGGACACTGCGAAAATTTATTTGGATATAGAGAGGGTTGTCTTCCAACTGGTCCTACAATGGTCTGCATACCTTTGTTCAAAAATTACATGTAAAATGGTTAATTAAATGTCAAACGAAAAATTAAAAAAATAACCTTTTCCCATCTTCCTAACAACCACTTGCTTGTTTCAAGGCTAGTTTGACTCTGTTCACTATGACACTCGTATGTAGGATAAAAATTCATGTTAGGAAATAATTTGTACAACATTTAATCCACTTCTTATCAGCAACATTGATAAAAATAGAGACTATTATTGCTATGTTGTCATCTAACAATAACAACGCAGACTGGGGTCAAGGTCTTAACGTGCCCTCCGAATAAAATATATATCTAATCATACTAGTAACTACTTCTTGGCCTATTCAAGTCAGAACTTCAACAGTGAATCGGTCATTACTAACTGTGGATTGAATTAAGTGTGCCCGTGCAATCTAGATTTAGGTCAAATAGCACAGCTGTTCAGAATCCGACGCATTTCAGTTCGCAAATTAATTATTGCTGAGTAATCCCTTTAATGTTTACTTGCTATGATTATGACCACCAAAATGCGCTTAGTGAAGGATTGGTTTCCGATATTTATTTCCCGCTGGAGATATGGACTTCAAACCAAAGGAGAGACAGAGGATTAATGCATTTGAAATGTCTTGCTGGTGTGCTGAAAAGCTTTAAGTACCTACTCGTTATGTAAATATGTAGTTGGTTACAAACAAAACTGAAAATAAACGATGAGCTAATAGTATCTACCTATAGTACGACTTTAGTAAGTAAAATTCAGACTTGTCTTTACGTATATGCACGAATATTTTTATATCCTAAAAGAATATTGAAACTCGGCTTTAGTTCGATTTTGTTTATAATCCGCTTTGGACACGGAACATGTTCAAGCGCTTTAATAGCTCAATATAACAACGAAAACCGACAAAATTGTCGACGATTTTTTAGTTTTTAAATATGCCAAAACATAAACCGATTATATTTTTACTAGCCTGTGTATTTGTGAAATACCTAGATGTAATTAATTGAATTGTTTCTATTTAATTGCACTCTTTAAATTAATACCAAAAAGTACTAAATGAAATAAAAACCTTTGTGAAAGGACTAAAAAAAGTAAAGTTGATAGTATAGTTACATTCAGGTATAATGTACAAATGTCTATGATACAATTAAATAACAAATTTATGTTTCGCAAAAGATTCAGCGCGGCCGGCGTTAGTTCGACTGTTTTGCTAATGACTTTTAAAGTAATACGCAAAATACGCGTTCGGTGCGCTCTAAGATGGCATGACCTACCATTAGTCAACGTTATTTCAAGTTTAATCGTTATACTTTGAAATACTTATACTTTTTAAAACTAACTTCAAACCTTTAGTAAAAATGAGGTAAACGATAAAATACATACACACTCATTAAAAGACGTATTGACTATAACAAACAAAGTAAGCCAAAAAAGTAATCATCAATAATTTTTTAGCGTATATCACTCTCACAATTGGGACGAATTCTTCAAAACTTTTATGTTGAAATTCGTCAAGCGGTTTAATTTTTAGTATTCAAAGTGGACATACATATCTACATATACTTAAAAATATTACCTCCCTTTCGCAATCAGGTAAAAAAGACGTATAACCTCAATGTTTGTTACAAAGTTTATGGAATCCCTGGATTAGAATACAGGGCCAATTAACATGATAAAGTTAAAAAATCTAACGTCAAGTCATTAACATATATCCAGTTACTTAGTATGGTAATAACGTCAGAAGGAGCAGAGCGCAATCAGCATAATATAAATAAGATTAAGGCCAGAAAGCTTAGACTTAATAAATAAAGTAGATATAGAGCAACCGAGCTGACTATACCAATGTTGGAATCGATACTTTGTTGTTTGTTGCAAAATTGCAAATCCATTTGAAAGCTTGCAACATGATCTATGTTGCCGAAATCAACAGGTTTTACTAATTTATCGATCATTCATCATTCTACAACTAAACAGCCACCGTCAGGCGCCAAACGTATAGCATATCAACAACAAAACGTAATTAAAACGCTGAAGTATCCGACGCTTTTATTCGAGTAATTGCTCGCGTCCCACTAAGGGCACTTCATGGCCGATAATTATTGCAGTACACCTGTCTAGTTCCATTTCGCTATTTATAACGATACCAGACGTTTTGCTCGACCTATTTTTTATATAATGTAAAGGAAAAGTTCCCAAGCTTATAGCTAGACACATTTCGTATTATTGTGACTAGAAAATGGCTTTGCTTGGTACGGGAAACTGGGTAAGATTACCGCGATTTATTACCCACGCAAAAAATGTTTAAAAACCATGCTTTAAATTGGGAGTTACTCCTAATATTGGAACAAATAAAATAAACAGTAATGTTACTCCAAGCTTACTTAAACTAATGCAAGCTTACTTAAAAATAGACCCTTATGTTACTCTAAGCTTACTTCAATAGAATACAGTGACAAATAACAGTTTGTCTTGTAAACTCCATCCTTACACGTTGCTGTTTCTTTAACGTCTACTAATATAATTTTATAACTTGTTTAAACACCGCGAAATACATGTTTAACGAATCAAACACGCCAATTTATTAAAATACATATTTACGCCTACAAATATTCAATGTAAAGAGTAAATATTGAAAGTTATTTACATAAATCACGTAATCACACGTCACAAGAATTTAATTTGCTAGAAAATATATTGAATTATGAGAAAATTTTCTTTTATTAACAAAAACTATTGTGCCAGTTATCAAGTTTAACCGAAATCATAAAGTAGTTTTTCCCTACAGCAGTCAGGTTTCAAGGAACTTTACTTCCGAAAATATTTCGTAGAAAAGCGAATTCCGTTCACAAATGACTGCGTAATAGCCTTTTTACGCCTGTTTGAGAAATTTCTTATAAGTACTTACCTCGTAAGGTACATACTAAAGGAAAAGCTCAAAGCAACCATTCGATAACGTTTTCTAAGGGCGTTTTTGGACTTCATATATAGCAGGACTGGAACAGACGGTCTAAAATCCGTTTTTTTATTAGTCTTATTTTTACAACAAAATAATTTATTTTTAAAGCAGTTTTTGTGAATATTTAAGCATATGTGATATTAAAGTGATAATATTTAGTAACTGGTTAAATAAATTTAACGTACAAACACCTACTTGTAAACCTATCTATAGATACTTTAATGTTGTTAATTTAAATCTGAAAACTTTACCAAAACTCTGTCTTCGCTCGGCATAATAAGACTAAATATTAAGAAAGATACGGCTTAAAACGCCTACTGAATAATTAAATTTATGTAAAACATATCTTTCGCGTTGAAATGAAGATACAGCAAAGATGATTAAAATATTAAAGGTTTTCATTTCGTGCGGAAATATTAACTTATAATCCTACAAGTTGCTACAATCCTTGGAGATGAGAAATCTGGATTAATTTAACATGTTATCTCAGACCAAAAAATTATAAAGACTTAGTCTTCGGAACAATATAAACTTAGTAGAAGAAAACATAATGTAAATAGCAAATGATAACGTTTTCCGATACATTTCTCAGCTGACCGTGCTCGGTGACGTATGTCAGACCGTAAAGAAGAAAAAAAAATACCTCAGTGTTTTCTTCTGAAAGCTGAGTCTATATATTTTTCGGTCTGAGATTGTTATGAAATAATTGCCTAAAGAAAAAAATAGTTAAAAGCCAGAAGTAGATTCATATAACGTATGTAACATTAAGCTAAGCAAAAGCAGTAGGTTTGTATAGCTTCATCAGAAACTTGTTCAATGTATCTTGCTAACGAGAGCCAATGTCTACAAGTAACGAATGGTCCAATCAGTGTGTGGCTCAGTGATGCAAACTGAGTTTTTCTTGCCACTTGACAGATTGCGAGTGTAACTGACTGAGTTGTAGCTACTCATTTTGTATTTTATCTTCTTTTTCCTTTTCCTCCTTATTCTTTTACTTCAGGTCTTTTTTTTTCTTAAGCCAAAATAAAATTGAAAAGGGTATTGAATGAGTATATCTATCTCACTTTATCGACTGTCATTCAATGACACTATAATAAACAGTTTCAACCACGGAAGAATACAGATACATTCCATGCTCTGTGGTTTCAACCGTTAAAAAAATTTTACTTATATACTGTATGTGATATAAACAATATCTTAAACTAAATTTAACTTTCAAAAGGTTCTGCACATTCAAACTTTTAGGTTTGTGATACTTTCGTTCCTTATCTTACCTGTAAGCTCATTGTACCGATTTCGGGTCGGAAGAAAATGAGTCACCTATCCCATTACGACACTAACCGGGCTACCTTACGTATTATGACTTAATCGAATGGAACCCAGCGTTTTGAACAGCGTAATAATATTTGCATTGTAGAAAAAGATCTATTCTTTTCTTTGTTGTCATAATACCTACATAGAATAGGTACCGTCGTACATAGGCATAGTATTTTTCAAATTCCGGCACGGTTGACTGGTGGATTCCGTTTGGTCTTTAATTTAACTCCTATTTAATAATACATTCTTGTTTTTCGTAAAAGACAGAATGTAAATATAACGTGACTAAGAATATAACTTAAATTATCTTGAGTAGTTCGCAATCGAGCCCATTTATAGTGGTTTATGTGTTCATAAAAAACTTACCCTCGGCTTTATGTTAATGTTTCGAACTTGTCAAAAACTTAGTTCCAAATTCTTATTCTACAACTTTTATGAGCAAATTTAAAAGAAATGAATTTCATACGAGAATAACTGGAGATTATTAACCTTCTTTTCGTATATAATATTAAATAAATATAATATAAATTTTCATTTTGGCAAATACGAGTATTGTATTAGATTTCTATAAGCCTTTTTTTAAACTTTATCACCCAACCAAATTTTGTTAATTTTAGAAACGCTGTTTTATTCACAAAATCGAGTCCCACAACGCGAGCCTACAAATATTTGTCTTCAAAGCGAGCAAAGAGCGAAAGTTTGGCAATATTTTTATTTATTTCAGCACAAAGTTTGATAAGATACGTGCTTTATCTATTGGAAAATGAAAGCTTGTACGCTACTTGAGTTGTTCAACAAATTTGTACGCGTGAAATGACGCACGGTTTTCAACGTCGACGATCTCAATGTTGTTACTTGTTACACAATCAGTTCAATGACCTTTTTGTGTACAAACCTAAAATTTATCACATTTGTTCGAATAGTTATTGTCACTTTTATTTTTAAGTTCTTTTTTACAATGGTGATGTATTTGGATGTTATGTTGTAAAAACTGCTTTGTTACTCTTTCAGTTACAAATAGATGCAACGATTTATTGTTGTATCGTTAAAAATATTAAATTATTTTTTAATTTTTTTAAACTTCTATAGGTACTTAACTCTATTTATAATTTTCCCGCGGAAAAGAAACAGTTGTCCTAAATGAAAAGGTACTTATTTTATAACTTTAAAGACCAACCCATTATAATACACCTAAGCTATAAATAATATTTTTTGTATTCATTTTGTGTTTGATATTACTTAAAACTTACACGAAATCATAATCATCAAAAGATAAAGTTGCTTCAATAAAAATTAAAATTCCCCTGAAGATTACCACCAAACTTCGAGGCGTTCGAACAAGCTTTTTATGTACTGAACAATTTTGCAGTAATTTGCCAACACTTTTCCATTCAACTTCGCTAATAACAAAGTTGAAAAACTGGTAACTTTTATAGTCATTTTGGATGGATACTTTATGCGATAACGAGACCTTAATATCTACACATTAAGTACATTTTAGGATATACTTTTATATACAAATATTCAAGCTTAGCAAAGTATAATTATCAAAAAATATTTTGTCTGTGTATTTATCTTTAACAATCAGTAGAAATCACGTAAGCAGCTTATTATTTTAATTTTTTTGTTAAGGATGCATACTTAGATCAAAAATGGATAACATATTAAGCTATGTGCGATTTAAATCGCTATTAATTAAACAAGTGCCTTAAAAAGGCTATCCCCATTTTCTTTATAGAAATGCAGGCAGTAAATTTCCCTGAGGTGTCGTAACTTCATGCTTTTAAGCCTTGTGCGAACGCTGACGTAGTTTTCACGGGGAATAGCGTCATTTTTATTACCTAAGATAATAAACAATATCAATATAAATTGCTTTTTGTTAATTAATTTATATGAAGGGATATATTACACTATACTGGGTTTTATTAAATCACTTTCTCACTTTAACAAGGTTTACATGTTTTCCACTGTATGTATCGCGACGTAACATAATATAGTAGACAATACTAAAACAAGGATATAGGTAGGTATCTGTCATTACTATATCTGAAGGAACTCATAAAACATACTATACGGCGACTATTTGCGTATTAAAGTTTACTTGCCTAAGCTCTACGACGTCTTCGACTTTCGGTTAATAAAGAAGATTGGAGTACACAAATGTTGTAAGCTCTTAGGCTAACTGCTGTCCACATAAAAGCATTTAAGTAAAGACTATAAGTACATAAATAACACAGGAAACTATAACTTAATAGTTCACTTAGGTGACTTTAGAATTCTTTGATCTTTCAAAACACCCAAAAACTTCGACTTGTTCTTACCACTTTAAGCATAAAATTAAGATGTGTAATATAATATATGTATAAACCATTGCAACCTATAAACCTACATACTATTGCAACTAATTTCTGCGGACGTCATTAACGTACATTGTATCATATATCATAGACAACCCAATTCACAGCAGACACAAATGTTTTATTGGATAGTTTCGCAGTAGCATTAAATTCACATTAGCACTAACTACCAGGACCACCAACACCTCTGTGTAAACGGCATGATTCAGCAATATTTACTTACGTTCAATCGTGTTATGTTTATTGTAATAATTACATTTGTTCCAAAAGGTTTGCTGCAAGGATATTATATAAGAAGAACAATTTTCGAAGGGCATCTTTAGATACTTATACGAGTACATACAAACGAAAAGAGAGTCAGTCAGAAATTAGTGGGTAATAAAATTTAAATTAGAAGACTTGAAATGGCCTTTATTCAATTACTGCACTTTCCATACAAGACTTCATTGAAACTTATCATCAGATAAGATTCTTGCTTTTGCTTGCCCCAATCAATTTTAATACGTTAATTAATTACTAAGTATTGAAATTACTTACGTGACCACGTTGCCAATTTTCTTATATCTACAGAAACAACTTACAAAGGTACAACAAAGGTTTCTGTATACCAAATGTATCTATCTATAAAGTTAAAGCATGTATAAGGTTAAAGATCAGAGAAAGTGGACGAAATGCTATCGTAAAAGGCGATCAGGCGAAGGTTGAATGGGTGTTTCAATCATCCATGAAGGAACCGTACTATTCGGGTATGTTTCTGCCCCTGCCCCGATGTCAAAGCAATCTTAGAATATGAGCTCTTGTAAGAGCATTTGGTATTTCCCTATAACATAGACTAGTGTAAAGCTTGATTCTCAGTTTGAAAATCGAATGCGTTTACGTTACTTATGTTATTGTTTTACGAATTTATGTTAACCTATTATCACGTTAAATTGGACATTAAATAATGCGCTTCTTTTTAGGCGCTTTGGTGGTCAGAACGAAGGCCATGCATTTTGAGCTTATATTTTATATAGATATCTACACTCGAATAACAATGGTTTTGTTTTGACTTAGTCGGGAAACATAGTAACGAACAAGTATATACCTACCTACATTTTTCAATATTATTTTATTGAATGAAAATCCTTTATCATAAATTCGTTACGGCCAAAGAAAATTGAAACTATTATTTAAATTTTCACAAAATGAATTTTGTTTATTAATATTTTAAAGGACTTGTGCTTGTGTACATGGTTTTACATTTTCTTAACATTTGACCCTTTTACATCTTTGGATGTGAAACCTCTGAAGTGTAAACCTGTAAAGCGATTCAATTTAACCCATTCTACCGTGAACACTGCTCTTGGAAATTGAAAGGCTTTATATTTAGCACACACATTTCAATAAACCTTATGTACTTACACTAAAATAAATATCTGCGTTGATAATAAATTAAATAAAAAAATATTATTATTGGCTATCATTTATAAGTTATCTGTTATTATCTTTTGTAATTTATTTCACGCATTTATTCAAGCAAAAAATACAGGGTGACTGGATATTAATGTCTAGAAGTAAAAATAATAGTAAACCATAGAAGTTTAACAAGCCCCTATGATATCCACATTATCTGACCGCTCTCAAAAATCGAGACCCTTATTGAATACTCATTTCCTTGCCCTTTGGTCACTTACATTAGCAGCTTAGTATGCGCCTGGCGACGTGGCGACTCCGAGTGTAACGATAGAAAGAGGTTTCCCTAGGAGATTATACTCGGACCATAGAAACTACTTCCCATTTGATATAGCCATTCCATATTTCAAGCTTATATAATAATTTCCTTAGTGTGTTTATTCGTGTTTATAACTAAGAAGCGAGTCTTTTTCACTCTCACTAAAACTTTGTTTATTTTAATCCAGATATTAGGTAATCACATTTGACCACTAGTCTATTCAATAATGTTTTTTTTTATTTATTATTTTGAAACTTTGTCGTTGCGCGACCACATCGTCTCTCTAAACATCTTAAAATGCAACAAAAATAAATATAAAAACAACAAATTTAAACACAATTTTAATCAGCTAATTTCACTAGCATAATATGTTATCATAAAAAAAATCGCTCGACGACTAGCCGAACAGTAGTATTCTCTGTGTCATGAGTGCCATGAACAACACAGAAACACGAACACACATACAGAGAAGAGAACTTTTAACTTTATCATTCTAATTTACACTGGGAATCAAACCCAGGACCCAATGGTATACCATATACGATACCATAAGGTCGACATGGAGCATTATCATAAACAACGACACATCCAAAAGTTTTCCTAACTGAGTGATCCTCTTCGACTTACTATTAAAACCTCCATTACTGGTGTCCAATATCCTCCGCACACGTGATTTGCTTGCAGACGAGCTGACGTTAGCGCCAAGATCGCTCTGTCATAGTTTATAAATGTACTAGAAGACTGAGCCGACGTTGTTCTACAATATATTTCAAGTTATAGTTTGGTTGGTACCTTAGTTTTCCACGACATTATGCTACCGACAAATTCCTGTACGTACTGTTAGTAAATGCTGTCATATTGGTCAACTTTTGCTATGTCGGCGTTTTAATAACGTAGTCAAACTCCAAACTTTTGTCATAATTCTATTTGAAAATTTCGCAGTTTCAATAATATTACATACATACATGTACAATTGATAATCTTCTTTTCTGAAATCGGTTAAAAATCCGTGAAACGTTAACTCAAACTTAGTAAACAATCACTTTTCCTATAATATTAACGATTTAAAAGTAATACAAAATCATTTATTGCAACAGATACAATTTTTTTTAATCTCTTAATGTTAGGTAACTACTTTCATACACTTACTTTTATCTCCAATTCAAGATAGAATCCATTATGAGAATGAACGGTATCGGAGGTATTAAACTATTGATTGACCTATATTGTAAGCTGTAAAAATACGGAGTATCGTCAAAATCAGCTTAGTGATTTCCACGTGTTGAATTTCGAGAGAGGGTAAAGTAAAAGTTCTAAAAATACTCGTAAATACTCAATTATTCTGGTCTCTATTTTAACAAAAAAAGGTTTTTCAGAACTGATCGACCTCGTTCTATTAATAGCCGCTACAATACAGATTTTCGTATTTACTCGTATTTCAATAGTTTATTCAATACGTACTTACCTATGTCTAGACTTCTAATTAATATTAATTTATAAATGTTTAATGTGGAACCTCATTCCTCTAATTATTCATATATATTGAAATTAGATATGAACTTACAGGGACATTTCAGTGTCCCTAGGACAGGATAATTAATGTCAAAAAAAATAAAAAGTGATTGAAATTATTATTTTTCTTACAATACTCGTAAATTGTTATTGGCCGACTGCGCAAGATGAAAGAAAGCGGCTTGACGGATAAACATAGTGAGGTATAATTTTCTATTATTCCAAAAAAAATTATAAAGTACTTGTCAGACTTCTATTCCTCCTTTGAAAGCGACCATTAATTATTCTTTTTATATAAGTTCTATATCGTATCAGCCATTTTAAGCGACAAAATATACATGCGATTCCATCTCGAGTACCGTCGAGTATGAACTATAAACGATTGTGTTAGACTCTTCGCCCTCAATCCTAAAGAGACATATGAAACTGGACCCACTGACACGGAATCTCCATTAAAACTGTCCTACTCTTCTAACTAGCGCTTAGAGTCCAGCGGTTAGACTAGCTTGAATCATCGATCGAGTTGACTGCGAATATGGTCGGTAGATGTGTGGCAAAAAAGATTCTTGGGCAATTCCATGCTTTGGAGAAAACGTCAAGCAGTTCTAAGTTATTATTATTATATGATTGTTGTTAACATGACCGGTAAACCTTCCACCAATCCGCAATGGACCAGCGTACTGGAATGCACTATGGTGAGAAATTGTTGATTTTTTTTGTCCTAATTTAATGTCTGTAAGATATGTTCCGTACTTAGTAATCAACCATAAACAGTTCCATGCATTGCATGCGTCCTTGTTGTATTTATGATAATTGTTTGCTGTCGCGTTCCTACACGTTGCTTTTTACCAGACAAAAAAACGGGCTAATTAGGTAGTTTTCGTGTCTTCACGCCCAGCTCATAACTATTTTCTTCTCTGTGTACGTGGTTTAATAAAACAGTAATACTATATGACGCGTAGCTTAATTTGTAACATCACTAGCACTACCATCGCAGAAGCACTTTCCTAAGTTTTGCCACAGACGATAAATAACGCAGCTTGGTCTGTACGAAGTTTGTATGGATACAGATTGCGATCTTACGTCCTCGTTACAGCTTCTATGTCTTTTGTCCCTCTAGAAACATGGAAGTACAAATTTATTTCGCGGCAATTAATTGTTGTTGAAACTGACATCAACAGAGTAATGTTGTAGTAGTGTTTTCTTTCTGTATATCCAAACTTCAACTTGGAAACATGGTGTTCTATGAATCGTTGCAACGATTTAAGTACTAAGTAGCAAGTACACATAAATTACGTAAATGGATGTTGACTTTCAGCAAGCAACATACAAAAATAAATCCATAAATAAATATAATCTTTATAACTTAAATTAGCCCCTAAATCGTTAGTAATAAGGCGCAAATTTAATTATTAGTTGGTATTTTAATTGGTCGCCTTAAATACGATTTAAAATACCCACCTTAACAAAAGTTTAAACTCCATAGTACGCGCTCTTCTCTTGGACATCGTAGACTTTGACATTTGTGTACACGTACGGATTTCGAATTTTCGACTCGGTGTCGAATGTGTTTTATAACAAAATCGTACAGATGTGTGCCAAGTGTAGTATCAGAAACAAAGTACATAATTTTCTAATTTTTACTAGGTACTTTTAATCTCTCTATATTGTGGTGGTGTTCACTCTGTCTGTAGGTACGAGTAATAGTACTCGCACGCATCGATCAGTTGCTGCTACGAATGCAAACAAGCGACATCGCGCAAACACATTTAACAAAATTGAAACAATATAAAAGATATTGCGGCTATTACTTGCTATTCATATCGTTGGCAAACAAATGCCTCCGAATTAAATTTATGTTTGAATACGGAAACATTGCTTTTCACATTTTTTACCGACGCTATATATTATTATGTGATTGATCTATTATGACGCAAAATATTGCGTATTATAGGTAAGATTTATAGTAGTTAATAAGCCCTTAAGGCATTATAGTGCAAATATTTTTTCTTAATTTCCCGGTACCTACTAAAGAAAAAATAAAGATTAATTTTATAGTTAATAATATTTTACCAGACTGTGCCAAGAAGAGGGCAATGCTTTTTAAGCGTATGTTATGTATGTATAATAATGTATCTATTGCTTTGGCATGCTCTACGGCCTAATCAGCTTGTAGGATTTTTACATATAAAGTGGTATTGGTTTCATTTTTAATGTGGGAGTGACATCTTAAAATAAGTTCTACATATTATATTCTTTCTTCATTAATTTTAAAGATGCAGTCGCGTTTTTAACCGACTTCAAAAAACTAGAAGATTCTCAATTCGACTGTATTTTTTTCTGTCAATAATTACTAGTATCGGTATATATGTCATGTATGTTATAGTATAGGTATGTCATGACCTACTTCAGTGAAACATATTTTGTACTTTCAAAAGCCCGACTCTACAGGCATCAATGATACTGGAAACTGGAAAACTGTGAGAAAAATCACAATTTTATCAAAGCTGCCGATGAGATTGGAAATCTTATAGGTTGCAGCTTTCATGACCCAGTACCGACTAATGGAATTTTTCTGTTGCTTTTGAAATTGTAAAATTATATCGAAAGCTTTTCAAAGCTACTTTTATGTTATTTTTGAGACCGTTGTATAAAAATCTACTTTGAAACGCAAGTCCATATTTTTTTTATGTAAGCATCTATATAAATAATGCTACAATGAGTTTAGATGATTCTAATGAGTCTAAGCATGGTAATTTTAATAAGTGCCTCTATTTGTAAATAATTATGAATGTTATAATAAATAATTTGACTTCCTTTTTTTATTAAGTAAACTAATTTTGAACATTATTTAAAAGTAATATAGGTATTTCCTACGCGTAAAAACAAATTGTTAGTCATACTGAGACAGCTTATTGATTGTCCTTAAAAAGGCACCTGTCTATTATCCCAGAGTCCGATAAATAATACCTACAACAATTTTCGTCAAACTTCATTAGTAAAAAAACTGTGATGATGAAGATTAATGGACTAAAATAACAGACTACTCGAGTACGTCGCTCGGAATTCATTATTCATACTAATTTACAATTCATATGAGCTTCCATAATGACATGTGCTTACGAGAATAGTAGAACTGTGTACTAGGGATCACAAGACTAGCTCATCATGTGACGTGTTAAATAAATGAACTCCTTATAAGAGGTACAATTTTTCTTTTTATTTTTACAGTTGTTGAGTTAACTACGTTTCTTGACATTATGATTAAGACATTGTAGAGAAAACGTGAATTTTACTCTAAGGAAACTCGCCCTCAATAGGCACTGGAGAAGCGTGGTGGAGTATTCCCTAAGCCTCCGCAATTATAAGGGACCCGTGCTCTATAGTGAGCCAAGCCTACACATAACAAATCTGTAATCCATCATTTATAGTAGGTATAATGAGCTAACCCATATGTTTTTTAGTTCCACTGACAAACAATAATTACTATATTACGGCTTTCAAAATACAAACAATCAAGAACTAGAAGTCATCAATATTATAAAAAAACCTGATTGCTAAAAAATAAGGGGGGCGGAATTATATGACCTATGTTATTCCCACAATGGAGACTAATCCATTTACTTCATACAATAAAATCTGTCAAACTGTTTGAACTGTTGTGCATGCCAAAGATATCTCCATACATACATACATACCCTCGAAAAACATTACACTCTTTATGTCATAGTCGGATAAAAACCTAGACTTTTTTCAAGAAAGAATGACAACGAACCAGTAAAAC
>LGAG01000591.1:821578-847579 GCA_001278395.1 Lerema accius
GTAGGTAATAACGCCGTTGTAATTGGAAAACTTTAACCAGACTTCGCAAACTGCATCGCTACACTAATATTAGTAAAACTTAATATGGGACATACCTACTCGTACCTTCTAAGGCCGTTTCATCATTATGAACAACAACTGTAGCAGCGGCAATTAGTATGAAAATGTATCTCGTCTCACTTGACAAGAATGGTGGACATTATAGAAATAACTTCCGCTTTTATTCGCCGATAATATCGTGTTGTTCAAATGAAGAACCCGCTAACTATGAGCTCGATACAAACAATTTAATAACACAGGTATAATTGGGTAGATATTATTGAACTTACTTCATACTCTATTTAGACAAACAGCCTCTATTGTTATAGGTATTCCTCTACCTAATGTAATTGAATACGAGTTCAGCGACCTCTAAGATCATTGACCTCTATTGTTTCATAGAATGCACACCTGACGCCCCTTAGGGGTTAAATTGATGAAACTACTCCCTACACTATATAATGTATTGGAGATTATATGATTGTTCTTCGTATTTCAGCTGCAGGATCGTAAAAGTGTCATAAACTTTTCCATGAGCGCTTAACCGTGTGATGACACTAACAAAGCGCATTATCGTAATAAAACTCTTGTACCTATTAACTTACCTAATGGAAAAATTTAATTTAAATTATGATTCTTAGCATCATAATACATTATCTTCTTTAATAAATATTTATTTACAACGAAATATATGTATATTACCAAAAAAATATTGCCCCCTATTTTGATAATAAAGTTACCTAAAATTTAATTTTGAAATAAGTAGTAGATAGATATTCCATGTATTGATTTAAACACGAAGTAGGTATACAGTGCCTACAGTGATACTATGTAAAGTCTACCTAGCTCCCCGAAAAAAATATTGGAAAAATCATAACCGCTTGTTCACAATAAAGAATCAGTGATTTTTTTTTTATATTATTCAATTATTCTTGGCATACTTGACATATTACGTTTGTTCTACAAAATGTCTAAGAATATTTCTTATACAAAATATTTCTTAGTGAGCGGTAATCTCGCTAATGGCCGGTCGCTCTAGCTAATATAATTACGTAGATATAAGAAACGTCCCTTTGCCTCCACGTTTTTCTATTACAGAAAACATTTATTGTCAAATTTATTTGAGTTCCTATTTGTCGCTTTAGTCGTAGTTATAATGTAATGGGTGATTCACCATATTTTTTATAAACAGAATAAAATTTTATTGCACACAACGTTCATAAAATCATAACGCTGAGAATGCACATGTGCGTATTATACTTAGGTATAACGCCATATATACCTGTGTACTTTCTCAAATTGGTGTTTAAAAAGACCCAATTAGGTACTAGATTAAAGTCTGAATAAATTTACTTTACACCTAGATAGAGATTAAAAGGTCTAAACTAATTCAGCCCTACTACAAGGTTGCAACAAATAGGCTAAAGTTATCTCTTCATACATTTAGGTCCAGTAGTAAGTAAAGAAAGAGTTTACTATCGCATTTATAATATTAGAATAAACAAAAGAAAAATTGGGAGAAGTCAGTTTTATCATAAAAACATCAGATTCAATATGATAAAAATATTTTATTTGTTGACTAACGTACAAAAAAATCTTCGCCTTACTTGTAATATCAAATCACATAAAGATATTTCATATAGTTATTGTACCTACATATAAGTATTATACTGTGGTGGTAATTTATTATGGTATGACTACTCTATTGTCTATGTTATGCCGGCCGTAGATCCATAGAAATTTTTGTTCGCCCTCAAATATTTCAACTCTGAAAATAAATCTCATAATGCATAGATTGACACAAGTTTTATCAAATTGTTCGATTTATCTGTTAAAAATATGTTTGAACCACTTTAAGCACTATGTACAAATGAACTTCTATTATGTCATAATTATATGTAAAAAACTGCCTTCAAATTTAAATTAAATCCTTGAAACGCAATATACATAAATTTATTTAAAATCATAGTATGGTAATTTTAATAACAAATAATCAGGCTCATATTTTAATCGACATTGTCTTGTTATAGATTTAAATATAATAGAACTAAATAGACTAGATTTGTTCATTTACGAAATCATATTAATGACCATCTTTCATCTTTTTAAGCTGCAATGTCGTTACTATATATCTGGTATTAATATAAACAACTTTTTAACTATAAACAATTTTGATACAAGAAAAGTGCTGCTTGAAACAAACAATACACATTTCAAAAAGGTAACAAACTATAGTATACCAGTAACAGAAGTTCATTACAGTTAAACTACTATGGAGGGCCGGCACCACAAATATAATTTATTTTATAGGTACAAAGTCAGTTCATTGAATCTCAAAGTGAGTGACGATATTTTAATCAAGTTGCCAAACCATTTAAGAATACATAAATTATTGAAAACATTTTTAGCTCTATAGAGTATTCAGGTATATTTAATCAAAGCTGCACTATGTGGCACGTGTTCTCAACACTATACATAAATAAATATTTCTAAACTCCACATATTTCGACTCAGTCAAACTCAGTCATCATAATATGAATCAACAAAACTATTTCTCACACAGAAAATATCACAATACAAATATATAAATTAATAATACATAATTATTTATTCACTGTAGAAAATAGAATATATTATCATCGAATAAAAAAATCACAGATTTCAACGTACACAATGTTAAAATTAAAATGTGTACTTCATCTATTTATTAAGCAAACTTTACACGTTTTATCCCAGCAATATAATAATGGTTGGGTATAAACTCCGTTTTATATAAAAGTGGGTCGGTAGATAAAACATTCTATATTTATCAATTCAATTTTGTGGAACACAATTTATACTTTTCCATCCAGAAATCCAATTAATCAATACGAGAGTTGATTCAAATCGATTTTTTTCGAATAAATAGAAGTCTATTAAGAATAGGGGACTTGTATTGTTCAAAACGTATTAAAAAAAATTTTGAGATTTGAGTATAAAAAAGTATAGATTGCATCTAATCTGATTATGCTACTAATCCCACATCACCATCAACCTTTGACACAGATTCGCAAAATCCTAACGCAGTTTGTGTGTCTGTTTTTATGTCCAAGTAGAAAAATAAAAACCTTTTCCCCCACTCCCCTTTTTTGACGAGAAACGTAAATGTGTGTGCTTTTTAATTTATAATCAAGATACGTGCATTTTTATTTAAAGCAACACCTAATTTTTTTTCATAATATATTATACTTTAAAATACATTTTTGCTCATAAAGGCGCGTTGTAGCTTAACACTAACATAAAGTTACTTCTACCGATTTATAATATTTATTTACAAAAACTAAAAATATAAACATCGAATTTAAAATATTGTGATATGATTTTTGAACTATTTGAAATAGATATAAAAAGTTCTTCGAATAAGCACCACCAACGAATTTCAAGCTGAGTACAAAAGTTGAGATGAAAAGTACATAATTGAATAATTAGTGAGTATATTCTATGGAAACATTTGAATAATTTAGGTAAAAATGTGACCTGAATAATGTATAACGCGAGAATGAAATTGGCACTTGTTTGATCAAAGTTCTCAAAGGTGCTTGTCAACTATAGTTGTAGCCTATAATCTTCTTACTGCGATAGTATGTGTAGTTACACTTATACATACACGTAAATAAAATTTATAATACTGTAAAATTTGAAAATCAAGCCATTAACAATAATTTCAAAGCATTTGATGATAAAATTCAAAGTCCCATTGTCATTCCCTCGCTATACATTACAAAGTGTAATCAGTTATACAAAGTGTATAAACAATTATACAAACTGTGATTTACATTCAATTACCTATAACTAATGCCGTATTTGGTGGATATTTGTGGGGTGTGCGTTGTAGCGACAGCCAAGAGGAGGGGAACGTCGTTAACATCCACGTTAAGACATGTCGTGAGCGTCGCGATGTCGATGAAGTCTGTCGACATCAGCATATCTGCCAAGGTCTTAGATAGAACGCAGAATTCGCGAAGCTTGCTCTCTATGTATAAGAGACACTGTAACAAAGTAACAAACATTATTCTACAGTTAGAAAAAAACCTATTTTGTTATCAAGTATTACGTAAACAACACAACTTTTAAAGATTCTTGACCAACCAATTAAAAAGTATGTTTGAAAAGTCTATGAAAAATAAAATTAAAGCCTTTTTAAATAGAGAACTAGTTCTACCTGAGTGGGTGGCACCTTCGCTTGGCGCATGATGGGCAATGCGTCCAACATCCCGCCCACTAGTGGGGAAAGGCCGCCGTAACCGCACTCCCTGCCCACAACTCGCACGTCCCTAAGAGAAAGAGAGAAATAGAGAATATCATCGCTGGTCAAATGCGGATTGACAGACTTTACACACCTTTATGGAGATCGCTCAGGTGTGCAGGATTCCGCACTATGTTTTTCTTTACCGAAGCAAGTGATAATTAATTTCTAATACGAACATATTTTTTTTTAATCAGAGATGTATACCGGGGTTCACAAGAAAGAACTCCCGTTTAGCACCCCAAGATTAAAACCAATATTCTATCACTGCTTTTAAAAAAAAAAGAAATGTTTATACAAACCAGGTGTTAGTATCTCCAATGATAGCCACAGTTTGCATTGGTGTATCCAGTGCTTTGTTCAGGTACATTGTTAAATCGAGGTCCCTTCGCAAATCCGTCTCCCATTTGCTAGGACTTGATAGCGTTCCTGCAACCAAAGATTATGTTATAGAGATTAATTATATGGAATAAAATATATTTTAGTTTATAATAAGGTCATTTTAGATATACCTTCAAATAACTATATAGCACCTAAGTGCTTTTGTTACTCTATATTATGATAATGCTTATACAATAGTACTTAGAAAATGGACAAATTACCCTCATTTACTTTTATAACTTATTCTGTATTTTTTATTTAAAAAAAATAATCCCAAGATTCTAGTCACGTTGATAAAGTTTTCATTTCAAGTAAGTATCAGTATGACTCAACATGTAAGTAAAGAATAAAGATCTCACCTTGTAATATTAATTCAGGTACATAATGGTCAGTAACTCCGCCCAACATTGTCGTGTCGAAACCCGAACGAGTGCTCTTCGGTTGAGGGCTCACCCGGGGCAGGGGAAACTCTATAACCTGCTTCACCGACACCCTGTCTCTCTCCTCAACCCTCCTCGCATCCAACCTCGCTTCCAACCCGTTAAACCTCATATCCTCTCTTCTCTTCACGTTCACTATGATCGTATTCTCCTTCCGTTTCCTCACGAACGTCTTCGGCGATATCTCGCGTTCCTCCTCCGTCACTATCGACTCCTTCGCGAACTGAGGCTCAGATTGTCGCGGCAAATCGTTCATGCATTCCATTTCCGAAGCATTCGTCGGGGTCTGCAACATCGACTCCATCAGCTGACACTGGTAACATATCTCGCACCTCTCCTCTTGTATCGAAGGCGCCACAGTAGGATCGAACTGGAAATTATCCAGCTTCAAGTTACCAGGCTTCCCGATGTAGTGCCTGTCCAGTATCTCCAAGTTTTTGCTCTTCATATAATTAGTGACTATCTGAGGGTACTTATCGAACTCGAACTTAAAACCGGAATGTTTTATTGGCTTGGAATGTTGAAGTGTTTGTCTGCAGCACTGCGAGGGGTTCTCGGGGTTGTTCGGCTGTTCCCGATCGAGGGTTCCGTCCTTGCTATCTAAGTTTTCGGGAAGTTCTAAGTTGACCTGCTCCTTTTGACCTTTGGATGACTTTTTGACACATTTGCCTCCATTCGACTTATTCTTCAGTCCTACTAGCTTATCGTCGTCGCCCAAAACGAATACCACTGCCTTATCTGGCTCTTCCGAAAGCGATGAATTAGAGCTCGAATCTGAGTCCTGTAGAGAGATCATGACGGTGGGATTCCTTCTTAGTTGGCTCGACATCGGTTTCTCAATACCAGATTCAATGTCAGAAGTCGTAGAGAGCTTGCAGCTTAGATTGGCTGACGTCGTCGACTTCTTGAGGCTAACATCACTGGCCAATAACGTACTGACACTACTTCCACTACTCCCGGTATTAACTGACGGCACTCTCAGACTAAATTCACGGTCTAAATCACCACGCGTTGCGGTCCTCCGTAGACCGCACTCGGGCCTACTAACGTTCACTATTTTACTATCGTCAACTACACAATCTTCGTACTCGAATTCCTTTCTTTTCACGTCCCCGCATCGCACGAAGTATGTTAGAACACTGAGTAGTCTATTGATGAACTGGACGTTGGTGGTGCCTGCGATAATAGTCCTTGTTGTCTTGGGAGGAAAGCCGATACTCCCGCACAGGTCGCCGAGTTGTGCCCACAATGCATTGTATGGTCGTTGTGGGTCTGTTTCTTGTGGTCGCTTGGCTTCGATGGTGTCGTATGGGCTCACAGTAGTAACCCAGCCCAGGTGGTGCGTTAACACGTGAGTTAATAGCGTGCTGATAAAACTGAAACAATATAAAATATTATAATTAATCATCATCATTACAACTCATAATTTTCCCACTGCTCGGGTCTAATCTTACAGTATGAGGGGTACAGGCTACAATCCACCACGCTGGCGTAGTGCGGATTGACAGACTTCACGCAGCTTTGACAACTTTATGGAGAAATCCCAGGTGTGTGTTTCTTCACAATGTTTTCCTTCCCCGAAGCAAGTTATTTTAGTTTCTAGTACGCACATATTTAGAAAATCAGAGGTCCGTGACGTGGTTCGAACTCAGGAACTCCGGTTCGGACGACCAGCATTCAAACCACTATGCTGTCGATGCTTATTCATTAAGATCTGACCATAATCGAAACTTTTTTGTAAATACTTGATGTCACTGTCATGGCAGACGCTAAAACGGGATTCTTAAATAAATTGAGACACATTTTTCTCCGAATTCGTAACTGAGTGGGCGTTTTCGTAAGTTAATTTCATTGTCATGTTTACGTCTTTTTTACATCTCCAAAAAGACGTGGATTGATGGGAAAATAAATTGAAACTTTTTGACTTAACCTTTTACAAACATTTCTTAAACACGATCTTTACTTATAAACAACCTTATTATTTGAATAAGCCTGTAATAAAACAGTTGTATAACGAAGTGTTCTAAATAAATAGCGCAATATTATCAGCTATAAATATTTGGTATCGATACACAGGGCAAATACCGTAAGAGCAAATACCATATTCATCAATCGGCGAGATTAAAATATACGAGCGCTCCAGTGTATTTACGCCACTATTCCCCGTTCACTCCCAGTAGGTTACACAACATATTTGCCAATTAGTTCGTGTCATCATTGAAAAGTCCGGAATCACGTGAGTGCTTTAAACCTACCGCATAAAAATATCTACGAGACGTAAAAAATCATGAAAGACGTTTACACGTCGCTTGTAATTATAGGGCGGACAAGCAAGGGGAAAAGGAAGATTGTTTTTTTAATATGTAAATAACTCATTAATCGCCAAAAAACATTGGAAAAGGTCCAGCAAAATGTCTACAATGTAGTGGACTGTAACGATATTGAATGTTAAAATATAGTTTAAAATAGAAACACCATAAAACATTACAGTTCATTAACTTTAATGACAAGTACAAGAGTGGTTATTAAAATTTAATTTTTCAACCATATGAGCCTATTACAAATAACCTACTTATTAAGTAATGTTAAAACAAATTGTACACTCATTATTGCATAATATGCCTACGCACGATATTTTTAAATATTTTCTATTCATTGTACATACTATGAGTAATTTTACTACGTGCCTTTTACATAATGATGCTGATTTACGCATAAGAAAGAAAATTTAACTTGGCAAGGTATTCTATGGTAACTCTATACCAAAAAATCTAATATCCGGATTTCTTCTAACATTCGAGAAACACAAAGTCCAATTTGTTGGCCACGTGTAAACGTACAATGAACTTAAGTAAATAAAACAAATAATGTAGTCCTCTGTAAAGGTAATAAATGACAAAGTTTTTTGAATACATCTGTATGTAGATTAAATAACTAAAACAAAGTCGCAGAAACACCAAACATAGTATATAAAGCAGCTATTTATAGATTTTCCATAAATATCAAAGTTTGTATAACAAATAAGTATAATTTTCCGTAAAAGAACTTACACTTACTTAAAAGGCATTCCTTTTATGTCATTACATAGAATGATACAGAAATATCAAGGTGCTAAGTACTGTCATACAGTTGCTAAATCGCGAAAAATATTAGCATTTCACATTAACAGCCTTAATAAGACTATCGTGAAAGATTACCTACTTTATGTTGATGACATTTACAATTTGAGTTTGTCACGCGGTACACGAGATAATGTGGCTCATCCTTAGTATCATGTGATTATTTTTATTGGGAAGCCTCGTGCTTGCAATAAAGCTATGTTATAAATCTGTTGAGACGCGAAGCGATATATTTTTATCACTTATCACGTGTGTATTAAAATAGAAATAGGATTTTTAACCGCTTCCCTACCGAGTGACGTCATTTTAAATTAATAGCGACAAATATAAACCGATAAAAAAGGAATTTTTGATACATATCTATAGAGGTAACTAGTAAACTTATATACGTCTTAACTAGGATTATCCCAACTGAACACTGAAAAAATGTTAGAAACTTCCCAAATTATAGTGACAATCAAACTTGCTTCAAAAATTCCATTTTCAAACCTCACATTTTCATAACACAATAGCGCATATTATCAAACAAAACTATCAATCTGTTATACTATCAAGATATGTCTAGCCGTCTATACGATAACGAAATTCATAGGCATTTAAAAACTCATATAGTAGGCTATATTTCCATTTACACTTAGTACAACATATTCGACATGACACTCAAGAAAAAAAAAACAAAAAAATGTCACGTCCGAAAATAGATAATAGCTATTTAAGAGACGCTAATATATTTAAAACGAAGTATTTGCGTAACGGAACAGTACATAAACACACAAAAAGCAATCGACCTTCAGGAACAACTAAGGCCTATTTATAACTGCCGGATGTTTGAGGGAGCCCATTGCATGTAAGGGCATACTAGGGCAATGACATACCGTACGTAAACAATATTCATAAATATCTCAACTATTTTTGAACTTCCCAATACTCTAATACGACCATTCATTTATACGATAAATCCCAAGAAACGCTAGTGTAGCGAAATTTTTTTTGTTTTTATTAGCTAAAGAGTTTTCTTTATAGATATACATGAACATTTGTTGCCGTTATCATCGTTTAGTCTTGAAAAGCTTGTATGAATTGAAACGAATATAAGATGAAGTTTTGCAACCAGTATGGCTCAGATTAGAAGAAAAAAAATTGTATTTAGGATATTTCTATTGTTACGTTTAAATAGAAGCGCCAATTTCTAGCCGAAAGCTTATATTGTAACAAATAGGGAAATCTTTGTTAAGTCAACATTTATTAAATTTTATCAGCATATTTTAAATCAAGTAGCATAACTTTGACAAAGGCCAGTTAGGTGACTATGGTACTCTCAATAATTTCAGCATGAAAATTCTAAACAATCAATAAGTTAAAATGATAAATATATCAACTTACAAGTTGGTATTCTTGGTGTCACCCACAGACAGTACAGAGCAGAGATCAGTCAGCAACTCATCGGCGATCTTAGCGGCGTGACCGCGGTCGCTAGCAACCAACATCAACCATGTGGGCTGAAGCCGCGGCCCATACATCAGGTCCGTCAACCTGTAATAATAGTACCTCTAAACACTACATAAGGAATCTCTACACATAATTTTTCGGATAATACCTACGAGTAAAATTTTTTTTTCGCATTAATCTTCAGGTCAACATTGGAAAGTTTCGTCATGTCTGTTTGTCTGTCCCCTATTGAGATCAAAAAATTTCCGATAATTGAGAAAAAAGTATCACTTATTCCAATCTAACAATATATTTGACGGCAAAATTCTCAACGACAATAGTACACAAAACATCGAAATATATCAGATATGCTTTTAACAAAGTACTAAAATGCTACCCTACGTATAGCCTACGTACTCCAATCCATAATTCAATCGTGGAATGATCTCGTTGTCTGTCAGTCTGTCCACAATGACATGGGAATTGGGTCTGGCGTTACGGCTCAATTACGACAGCTGATCTCCAATTTACTAGGATCAAATGCACTTCCAATATGCGATGTGGAACACGCAAATTGGTTTAAACTGACTGAGACATTTCTCGAATAACATCGTCAATTGCATATGACATTTTAATATGAAATTGGTTTTATTGTAGGCTATATTTATGATTTGTGATTATGTGGAAGTACTTTTTTTGCTAATTTTCTTGATAAAGGTAACTCCGTATTCATTGGCAAAAACATTTGAATAAAAAACAAATGAAGTTCGTTATCAGATTCACGTGTTTTAATACGCAATTAACGTGATATCATTGAGTCTTATTGTTCGCTAGTTTTATGCTGTTTGACGTCATATTACATGGAATAAAGGGCCTTTTTGAAGGCCTAATGATAGATGTGTTTTTGATGGCTGCCAAATAACAAGAATTAGTAAGAAGCTCTTGAATATATTACTTTCTAAATAGTCGTTACTCATGTCTTCGCTAGCCTGCATTTTTAACCCCCGACGCAAAAAGAGGGGTTTTATAAGTTTGACGTGTCTGACACACGTGTCTGTCTGTTTGTGGCACTGTAGCTCCCGAACGAATGAAGTGAGTGTTTTTAGATATAATTGACGAAAATCGGTTGAGACGTTTAAGAGTTGTGGGGGTAAGAGTGGGGAAGAATAACCGAATGTCTGCAAATACTCTAGTTGGGTCTCAAAATGAAAAAGCGCACTGAAATAGAATATTTATGAATTTATCGTTCTTAGCTTTGTTTCATGATAAAATGTGTCAAGGGTTTTTTTTAATTCTTAATTTAATATTATACTGTGTAAACAATATATCGTCTCACCATCTCGCAGCGTCTTTAGCAGCGCGGTATAGGGTAGACACGAAGTTGTTCCCGGCGCCCGCTGATAGAGTAGCAACCCGTAGTCGATATACCAGAGCTTGTAACTGCGGCGAATGTTCCACGCAACGACGGATGAAATCGCTGTGAACGTCACTTTGGTCAGTCACCATCATTATTAAAAGCCATAACTGTCCCACTGCTGGGCTTAGACATAGACTTTATTTAATTCTCATACTTAAAAGCGAAAAAAAATTAATAGCGATGTTAGTACATGTCAAACAAACAGTGAAACAAAAGCGTGGCGATTTTGTATGTAATCTAAAAGATTTCTTGAATACATATTTATACAATGTAGTCATCAAAAAAACCCAATCATATTGTCGAAGATGAAGGAAAAAAGCACCGATCAAGGTTATATTAAAATTACCAACATAAAAAAATATTCCTTTTTAAAATTACTAAAACTTCCGTGTAAAATAGTATTATGTACATTTCATATCAAACCAGCTACTACATTAATGCCAAAAGCTAAGTTTCACTAAACTCGTAGAACAAACATTTGCCGTAGGAAGCGGAAATTCTCGTACTTTATGGCACTGCTCGAGTAAAGGAAATTGCTCCGAGTGTTGTTTGTTATCGGATGTACGGAAACAGATATTTGCTGCAAGGTTACGAATGGATTAGAGCCACTATTATACATATTATATTTATATTTTATCTGTAGTTTACTTAGAATTGTATGAGTTCTATAAATTGATATTACTACACTAACAATATTATAAATATTGTAACTTTGTATTTAAAATGAGTGGTGCGAGGACAGCTAATATATCATAACATTTATTACAAATATCTTATATTATATATATCTTATATTTATATATATATATATATATGTATAGATAGTGATTAAAGTTTATATTATTTGTTTGTGCACATTAAATTAACTTTACTATGATTTCATAGCTATATTATATTTATGTGTATCGATAAAGATTGAAATCACTGCCCATTTTAAGTATTATGCCATAAAATTATGCAAGACATTAAAGTTATCACGGAAGAAAAAACTAACTGGAAGGCGCATATGGACGTGGCCCTGAAGCTGCAAGTAGGAACAATGTTCTCTACTTATCTTCAAGCAAATTTCAAGTGACACATTCGGTTTCTGTCATGGCCCCTTGAGCGCGCTTATCAAATATTGCAAATAAAACACGTCATAACATCATTCAATCAACTTTAGAAAATGAACCATAACCCATGGGAAATAGAATTGAATTTGTTATGTCAAGTTCAACAAGTCAAGAACCTCTAGACTAAAGCCGTCACGTCGTAGATAAAAAATGTTATTGTGATGATTGATATATTATGATGTTGACAATGATGATGATGATGATGACTCACATGTCAGCGGTGTCAGGGACGGTGATGAGCAGCGCTAGCCCCAGCTTGCTCTTCCTGAACGCCACAGACGAGCTACTAGCCAAACTGTCACTTGTACCGCTCGTAGAACCACTGCTGTATATCTGTTACATTATAATATATACATTAACTAGACGATACTCGCGGCTTTGCCCGCAGAAGAGTAGAATTCATCCCACGGGAACCTATAAACAGGATAAAATCTATCCTATGTCCTATTCCTGGATTCAAACTATCTGTGTGCCAAGTTTCAGCTTAATCCGTTCAATGGTTAGAGCGTGAAGGAGGGACAAACATCCAAACATCCAAATATCCAAACATCCTTACAAACTTTCACATTTATAATATTAGTAAGATATTAATATAGTGACTATACAGTGAAGGGTACTCCGGTGATTTAAAAAAAAATACAGGCACGTACGAGTTTGGTTTGAAAATTAACATGATGTTCACGTCGACTTATTAGATGTTTATTGCCCTAATAATAATTAAGATTATTAAGCAAAAATATTTCCTAGTGAGGTCTGTATATTTAAATATGTCAAATAAAGTACGTGGGAGGTTCTCTAACTCCTCCTAGACTCAAAGATGCCAGCTAGACTATTAGATATATTGAAACGCCGTCATAACAATAGTTTTTCAATGAGAAAAGTACACCAAGATTGATGGTTGAGAAGTACCTGATGTTGTGGGAAATTAAGTATCAACTTAACAATATGAAATAAAGTATCTCTCAAAACAATCTCTACCTGGTCTTCTAGTATTGTATAATATAAATTGTATTGTATAATTTAAGTGGTATTGTATAAATTGTATAATATAAGTTCTTATAGGGCTCACATGACAAGACATGTATTCGATCATGTATGTCGAGTCACGCGCATCATACGAGTAATTCTGATAAAGTATTTGTAAACACCGACCTACCGACGGATTATAAAGTACTAGAAGTTTCCAGAATGTGACATTTTAATACATCATTTGACACTAAAGAGCGTACAGCACGACTTTAGACAATTTTTAACCATAAATACTGTTTCGTTTGTAAAACGTAACGTTGTACTTAAAAAATTGCAACTAATTGGCGCGTTTTTATTAGAATTGAACGAAAATAAAAATAATATCACATTTCAGTATTTAAATGTTAATATTTGAGTGGCATTTATTAGTCTGTAAATCTATACCCCATCATAGACTATATTTTAATCAAATAATATAATTCTGAAAACTTAAAAAAGGAAAATAAAGTAACTATTTTTTTTTTAATTTAAGCTCAGTTATATAAATTATAATATATGATATCAAGTCTATACATATACAGCATACAATTTATTATCACGTAGTTTAGAATAACTAAACAAGTTGAATAACAATGTTGACCTAATTCGTTGATTAAACATTTGCATGCTAAAGTGGATAGTATTTGATAGATATACAACTATGAGCACTATTTAATCTACTGTACACTACAACGCAAATACTTTCTATGCTTAGAACTTAATAAATAGGGCTACCTATTTAAATAATAAAACTATAAGCTGCCCAAATTGGTTTTGCAAAATTGACTCTTAAAGGCGTGCAGTAGAGTATATTTTAGAGTTTCAAAACGACTGATACAAATGATTTATGGTCCTAGCCGTGAATAATATTTATAAGTATAACGATTATAAGTCTAAAGTAAGAAGTGTGCTTTGCAAGGGACATGCTTTCGTTCTGTTTGTATTTTAAAAATAAATACCGAATTTAAATACAAAATTGGAATACTGTCTCAGTACTAGCATTTTTGAGTAATGAATTACAATTTATGACCAATTTCGAACAAAAAAAATAATTTAAACATATACCAACCTGTGAATCATTGCTGTTGACGGTACTAGCGGTGGGTACTTTCAATACTTCAGTGTTTTGGCCGAGATCGAACCTGGTGGAGAGGTTCTGGAACGTTCTTCGTTGCCAGCTGTCACAGCTAGACGTACTCAGTTTACGGCCGACGAACGCTATACGAAAACAATAAGTGGTTCATTTCATTATTTTATTTTAAGGTTGAAGAACTGTTAAAAAAGTGTAACTTTAAATACTAAAAGTCGTTTAAAAATATTTCCTGTATCAAAAAGTGTAATTTTTGTCAGGCTAGCAGTAAAAATGATTCGTAATAACTTGTTAAAATAATTGTTATAATATCGGAATAGCCAAGTACAAATAGTGCTATTCTAAATACAACTAAAACAAAATTTATTTAGCCAAAAACTTTTACAGTGACTTTAATATCTCCACCACAAACCTTAGTTAAATAAGCAGAGCCACAACTTATCCTATGGCCTAAACAAATAATTAATACGCTATGCGAAAACTTAAGCTTACATAACACACTTACGATGAAACGTATCTTCTGGCAAATTCCCATCCCAAGAATCGAACATGGAGAAGTAATCGTAGGTGGAACCGAAGCTGCTATAAGAAGACTGCTCGCCACAGAAACCTGAAACCGAATTACATCTGTATTTCTTGAAGCATAAGAGCTATATTTAGATAGCTAAAAATAAGTACAAACTTCTGTAAATCCATGTTTAAAAACAAGTGTAATAATACTGTACTGTATTCTGACCTCAAATAATTTTTATCGTTATTTTGACGATACTATGTAAATCAGATGAAGTCAATTAGTCACGTTTTAAATTACAATACTTCCTGAGACTTTTGCGAAATTTGTAGAAGCGAAATATTACATATTACATTATATTAACTAAGTAGCCAGACATGAATATTATGTTAATGTCTATGTAGAGTCAAGTCAAGAATATTAGTCGTAATTCTAAAATTACATAATCACTAATAACAGCACTAATACATTAATTACAACATCCAGTGGAAACTAAGTTGATATTTTTTACTTTTTTTTTCTTTTTGAATGAAATACCGGTAACAATATAACACTTCAAATTCAATATCGTTTAATGATCAGACGTAAAAAAGGGATACGTGCCGAGTCTCACATACAAGCAAACTCTTGAATGAATGAGTGAATCCACGGGGGAAATTACGTCTTTATCAGCCGAAATAATTGGGATATCACGCGCTGCTGGGCGTGTCAGTTTTACGTCCAAGTGTGACGGCGATCCACCACTATTTATAGCATTCATTTGTCTAAAACACATACATTTATGTGACAAAGACATTAATATTAATCATCAATGAGCATAACAAAATTACCCACGATACGGTACGTCTAACACATTTGTAAAGCCCATTATAAACGGGCAGATTGTTAATTACCCAGTCATGTGGTTTTATTAGCCAGGTCTTGTGACATACATATATGGTTACTTTACAAAGTGTGATAATAATATTTACAATTACACACAAATGTTACAATTGCGGTATTTAATCTCGTGATTATTATACGAATGCGAGTAAATTTTGCATTTAAAAAAATATTAGCACCTAAGGTAGAAATGGGTATATTAATATACATAGTTGTCTTATAAAAAATTACATATTAAAAAACGTGCGATCATACTACATAACTACTACCTCCAAGGGTTAGTACTAGGAGTTGATGAATATGTTGAGACGTCTAATGTTATAGAACACAGAAAATATGTACCTATATGTATTATGATTATGAATAACCACAACCGGTGTAGTTTACAAGATCTGATTACTGACAGACGCAGCTATTATATAATGTCGTTTATACAAAACGACAGGACCTGTTCTGTGGTCGAAATTAGACCATAAATCATTAGGACAAACATTATACTGTAGACTAGTTCGATATCCCTGGTTGGCAGGTGTTAATGTCAACGTCACTTTTCTGTCAACGTATCGTTTCGTCTGACGTCTATGTGCGTGATAAGTGTCAAACGAGATGTGGTAGTGTGCGTTATATATTTCTAACATATTTTATATTATATACCTAACATACATATTAACGTATCAATATACGGACAAACAAACTTACCAGAGTCTCCTCTATCCAACGACAGTCCAAAAGAGAAGCTATTATCATTAAATAGGGGCACGTTGAGGGGTTTGGAGCCCAGCCGTCCACAGCTGGTCACTTCGCTGATCTTCCGGTCTACCCTGCTCACACGACGAGATGCCGGCACGCAGAACACTTTCGTGCAAAGTAACCTTCAACCAAACTTGAAGTCAGCTAAATTCTCACCATTAAAAGGGAGACATAATGGACATATAGGGATTATAGACACATTTTTATTGTATTGATGTTTCTAATCGATCTTATACCATACAGAAGCAGAGATTGATCTATGAATTAGCAAACTTGATAAGTCCGCCTTTTGTGTTTATCTAGTTTTTAGGTTAGTACAAAATTTCTTTAAATAAATTATCAAGAATCCCTTGTAAGTTAAATATATAACACTAGATATATCATCATACTTAATAAAAATGTTGATTGACTGACAGACACGCTACAGCCTAAACGGATAGACCTAGAAGCATTAAACTTGGCTTAGAGGTTCCTTCTAGAGTGTAGGGGAGCACTAAGAACGGATTTTTGGAAATTCCCATTTTAAGGGGGGGAAATAGGGGATGAAAGTTTGTATGAAAATTTAAAAAAAAATTAAAGCAAGCAGTTTGCAAATTTGTATTTAGCTTTTTGTTACTAAGCTAAGAAGTGCGGATTTTAAAAATTTTAGGAAATTAACCCATAAGGGGGTGAAATAAGGGATGAAAGTTTGTATGAAAATTAACCAAATTTTAAAGCTAGCAGTTTTCAAATTCGTGTTTGGGTGTATGGTTGAAAAAGATGAAGAACCTTATTCAACGATTATTTTAAATTAACCCTTAAGGGGCTAAATATCACCGCAAAACTATAATTTCCGCAAGCAAAGCTGCGGGAAACAGCTCGTGTATTATAGAAAACATTAAAATATGTCTTTAAAAAGATTAATTTGAAGCTTTTTTTATTGTAACTTTTTAAGAGACTGCCGATAGCATCGCTATAAAATTCTGTTGCATGGAAATCAGAAACTCTTCAATAAAGGTATTCATGACATTAAAATATTCTTTTGACGCTAACATCAAAAGCTAGACTGTAGTCTGCTGAGAATTGCGATGATTTAAAATTCAAATTCATTAAATTTTTATAGGTACGTAATCGTCAATCGAGAAATCGATAAATTTATTTTAAATATATAACTAACTAGACGATGCCCGCGGCTCCGCCCGCGGAAAAGTCGATAAACAAAATATTGATTTCGTCCCAAGGGAACCTATAATCGGGATAAAATGTATCCTATGTCCTATTCCTGGATGCAACCTATCTGTGTACCAAGTTTCAGCTTAATCCGTTCAACGGTTGGACCATGAAAGAGGGACAAACATCCAAACATCCAAATATCCAAATATCCAAACATCTTTACAAACTTTCACATTTATAATATTAGTAGGATGATCACTTTTTAATTAACAAATCCACGTTCGGATATTAACATACCTACAGTGTACAAAGTATAATGCCTCTCTAATCATCGAATTAGTAATAAAAGATGATCCATAATTTTAAAAAAATACATGTATTAACTTCTAACCTATAAGTCCTTAACCCGTATAGCGTAAAACCATTCAAATTTCCAATCATTCATTCAATCAATACACATTGAAAACATGCGATGACACATCGGCTTCGCTATCAATCGCTTCTGTATTCAGTGTGCGAGGCGCACATCATTAAATTAGTTGAATGAATTTAGATATACGGTCTAAACTTATAGACGAATCATAGCACCGGTCTATGACAATAAAATCAAAATAGTAGAAAAAATATTCGTGGCAAACAATAATAAAATAACAAAGGGAATAACGATGACCACTTTGCTTTTCGGAGCTCGTTTGCTGGGTTTCGGCTTTTTCCATTCAAAAAATGTTTAGCCAATTTGATACTAAGGGCCATTGCTTACGACGTTTTTTAACGCGTGAACGACGCACGTTCACATCGCGATAGCAGCGCATTTTTATAGAGATAATACTTAATTATATTAACTGAGACGAACGTTCTAAAATCGTAGTGTGCAAAAGTTTTAAGTGCAAATCGTACCTTTTAGGTTCATTCATGATGTGAATCTTCAAGGAGACATTCTTGCAGTTCATAGCGACAGCGCCGAATATCATCTCACCGAGAACACTCGTGTCCGTCGAAGGACCCTTGTACTGTTGACAAAAATATTTCTTGTAAATAAAGTTTACTCTACTCACAGATATTAATCTGTGGTTCTGCTTTAATTCCACAGAGTAGTCCTTAAACAGAGGTCCGTGAAAAACAGGTGGTCTCTAAAAATATTTTCCAAAGTGGTCCACGAAACGATCCTTAGAATATTACTTTATCAGACCCACCAGGATACGCAAGATTATAATTAAGATATTATTTTATTTAATAAAACTTTGTCACTCCATGATCCATCCAATTTTAAGTATAACTTAAGTTTTAGAAAATAATACTTGAAAATCTCCTTTAAACATTAAGATTGATGAATAGGTAATTGTCCAATTCGTGTTTCACGGGTTATACTTTTACATTTCGATTAATGCCAGCGTCTCGATCGTAAATGAAATGAATTATTAACTACACTCCATCAAGACAAAGATAATAATAGAAGTTCATAGGTCATATACATTTTTAAGTCGCAGGCAACTAACTCTGGAATGACCTCACCGAATGACGTCATCGTGGTGGAGTTGAAATGTCGTATGACATGGAATGTATTATATCTGTAGTTGTCGTTGTTTGCAACAGGCTCGACAATCATATCAGAAGTAAATGAAAATATTTATTCTTCAGGTAAATTCTATGCAAAGATCAAGCCAAGCGAAGCGCTTGGATTACTAAAGCCGGATTTTAAGTGTTAGCAAAGCGTTAGCGAAATGGAAATTTTTTCAGGAACTAAGGTTCAATAATTTAGCGCATTTAAGGCATGACTTTCTGCTCCTCCTTGGACACCCTTCGCTCCGTTATAAAAAGAGATAACTGATAAACAGAATGTCAGACAGTTTCTGTCTGCATTTGCTACACTTTAAAGCCTATTATTTCTACTCACTAAACTGGCTCCCTTATTACATTACTATCCATCGATCGTGGCAGATTTAAAAAGATAGACGCAACCAAACCATTTACTACAAAACGGTACTCCAATTGAATTTCCCCAATACATCCAAACATATCCGGTACTCGCCAATTCATAGCGAGCTTAATACGGTCCAACAACGTACGTAGCTCGTTAGGTCTCCTCGTGATGTATCGTAATCAAAAAGGCTAACATGTTTAAGTGGTCTAAATATAGCAGCGGGTGTGCGAACAAACTGTGAATTAAAAGTCTCGTGACATCCAACGTCTCATTCAATTCTAGTTTATTTTTGTACGTGTACGATAGCCCAGGCTTGTAAAAATTTCATGATAACTAAAGTATAAATAGTTGTTACTACGGCGTATTATTATATAAAATTGTGTTAAAAATACATTTTAACGATACAGGCACTAATTATTTTGCAAACTGAAGTATTTGATATTGCTTAATTTCCAATAAAACTTGATAATTTTACAAATACAGGTAAAATTTATTCCGTATATGAAATTCTATGCCTCAAGTCCCCCTACTTTGTCTTAAGCCCAAATAACAAAACGCACTAAATACCTACGACTTCCTCCTCATTTCTACAGTACGAATTTATAGGAGTTAGCCATTAACAAGATTATTTAAAGTTTTTGAGCTTTCGGACTGTCTGAAAACTAAAGTACAACAGGAGACATCATCAAAAGTATAAAAACACTAACTTTTATCAGACCCCTTTGTTGCATATATCAGTCGATGCCATCTCGCATTTGTCATTATCATAATAGAGTCGCGCTGTTAGATAATCTCATAAAAATAATCGTTTTTTGTATAAGACTACCACGGCTTATTCGGGTTTAAGTAGGTACTTACAATGTACATTTTCTTTTACACTGTCGATGATAAATGCCTCTCATTTATCTTCTATAGAGAAATTTTGAATTGTCATAGAATCATGATCACAGTGATAGAATTATAAATAAATTATTGTAATTTTGAAAATGTATTTGTATTTTATTTTGTAATATAATTACGACTATAATATATAACGACAGACCCAAGCCACAGTAATGAAGTTATGAATGATATGAAATCTCTTATCTATCTAATACATAAGTATAAAAAAATAGAACACGTATTAAAAACAGTACTTGCAATGATCCAAAAAAGCGAATGTACAGTTATTACTTACGCAAGACGTAACGATTACGACACAGAACACCACATCGAAAGAGTTCGAATATTGTTAATGCTAACTGCATACTTTTTATACTGCACAAAGGGATTTAGATTAATATAATACTGTGAATGAATGACATGATATAATATGACTATAGGAGTTGTTCTAGGAAGTATAGTTTAGATTTAAGAGATGATAGGAGAATGGCCTTCCATACACCTAAAACTCTGTTAATTTAGCAGAACACAAACTGATAGTTCACTATGTAAGTCATTGGATAAAGTATTAAATTTTGACCAAAGTACATTGCCCTAACTATTGCAAGTTAATGAACTCTGTACTACTTAATTTGACTGTACATCTTGAATAACATTTAATTATAAATTGTGTACAGAAGTCTCATTTAATTTCCAGTCAAATAATATTATGTCTTTTGCTTTGGTTTAGCTTATATCCCAACTATAGTTTATAGTAACTTATTTGTCAAAATGCAATTATATACAAAATAAATATATACTCACTATATAAGCAAAACCCTCTGAAACTTCGACAATGCAGGGTATTTTGTCAGTCTGATAGTTCTCTGGTTTGTCATTTTTGTTGGCTGGAACCTTGTTGATGGTAGCAGAATCAAACAGAACTTTCCTCCCACTTCTATCACACTCTTTGTATAGAAGCAACCTCACTTGCTCCAAAGCTATCTCACAGGACCTGATAACAAATAAAACAGTGTTGCAGAAAGTTGGATATTGGGTTATTTCAAAATCTTTCTACCTAAATTATTTTTAAATTGTTTTTAACCTAAATAATGTGTACAGATGGAATAAATTATTGTTGATTTTCTGGTAAAGTTGAAAGTGAGAATTTTATAAAAATTATGAATGTCCATTATCAATAGTTGGTAGTAAAATATAAAGCACTGTTTTTAGCTTTTTTATAATCTTTAATTTTTTAATTTCTTTAATATTTTTATATCATAGGATTAAATTGGATTTTTTTCCAGTAAGAATAGATCTTATAAGTAAAGCATAAGACAATCAAGTTAGGTTTGACTGTTTAATGTTATTATCAATGCTAAACAGTAATAGAATCAGTGAATTCATTTTATAGCTGTCTTCTGAATTAGATATTAGATAAAACAAATTAATTCTATATTATAAAAAGACTTCCAAATTTATGGAAATACTAGACGATGCCCGCGGCTCCGCCCGCGGAAAAGTCGATAAACAAAATATTGATTTTATCCCAAGGGAACCTATAATCGGGATAAAATGTATCCTATGTCCTATTCCTGGATGCAACCTATCTGTGTACCAAGTTTCAGCTTAATCCGTCCAGCGGTTAGACCGTGAAGGAGGGACAAACATCCAAACATCCAAATATCCAAACATCCAAACATCCAAACATCCAAACATCCAAACATCATTACAAACTTTCACATTTATAATATTAGTAGGATAGTAGGATTATGGTAAAATATGAAAACCTATAGAACTTTTTTATTATTAAAAGCTGTATCCAGGAATGAGCTACTACTGATTTTAAGTCATTTAAAAAATTAGATAACTAAGCTTATAAGCATAAAATATATAAACTGCTTTAGAAATATAAGTTCCAAGCTCATGAAACATAAATGACATAAATCCAACATTAATTTTATACTTTCATAGTAAGAAACTAAAGCCATTGTGTACACACAATTGCAAATACAGTTGCTAAAAACTTTCTCTACCACAAAAACAGCACACACATGAAATCATGTTTCTAGAATATTCTGATATTAGGTATAACATCATATACTTTAAGTCTCTATGGCAGCTAGCATAATTTTATGCATAAAATATTTAATTGTGTACAATATCTAGAGTTAAGTCACCTAATTGTGTTAAATTATTAACATGTTATTTCAAATGTAAACTACACATATTTGTCGTGTTTCAAATCATACTTAAGCACTGTAAATAACTAGATAACCATTTCATTTGAGACTGTGTGTATTACTTAATATGCACTGTGCATTTTTGACACAAGCAGATTAGACGAACCTGTCCTACCACAACATAACAAGTAACATTACCTAAATTTCATTTTATTTCATACTCAATGTAGAATTGAGCTCCAGCTGGCACAACATGAGTTATTGAGCTCAGAAAGAGAAATCAGTCACATGCACACACTGCCTAACAAATGCAATAACACGAGTTTTCACTTTAAATGCACTTTGACAGCCAAGTGACAATGGGCAATCGGCTGTGGGGAGTGGAATGTGCGAGTGTACTGACTCGCCTGTAAATAATAAGTAAACATTGATTGAAGTTCAACCGCCCCCTTCGCTGACGCAAAGTCGCGTAGTGAAGTCGCCCACGCCCGCCCGCTCCCCGCACTTATCACATGCTTTACTTCGCGACTCGTCAGCCCACCGACCCACTATTCAATACTGTCTGGTTAGTCAGTGACGCTCGCTGCGCACACTGCTTGTGTCGCGTGCGTCAACTACTCGACTACGAACGCAAGCAAAGGGCCTACCAGTCAATTCAATGCGTCAGCTCTTCCATCGCATGCCACACACAGAAATAGACTAAAATAAATGAAAAGCATGCGTTACAAGGTGTTACAACGTACCTGGCCCGGCTTCGTGAGTCGCTATACTCATTATCGAGTTTTCTCTTTGTTGAAAAAATCCTGTCCAGTAATTCCATTGCGACACCAGTATCATTTCACGACATTCTCTTTGCTAGATTTACCTAGCATCATTTTGTGTGCATATCTAGCAGGGGCATATTAAAATTTCTAATTCATGTCGATAAAAACGCATACAAATGTAAATAATCTGACAGATCATGTGCTAAACGAAAGTCATATGATCCAGCATAGACAAACATTTTTTACTTTTGCAAAGGTCAAGGTCAAAAGAGCATAGAGTAGTATAATAATATATTTTTTATTATCAACAAAATAAGGGCCCAGTAATTATATTATTTGACAAATTAATGTTCTATTGATCACATTTTAATATAATCAAACTTTTAATTTTCCTAATATAATAAAGATTGTTTCCAAATGTGCACTCTAGGTAGCTTTTCTATTATCTGTTTGGAAGGTTGATGTTTTGATGATTGATAATATTTGATATAGGTAATATAATTGTCAATTTTGACACTTCTTTGACAGCAGAGCACAGTTTGTTTAGCATGGCATGTGTAATGGTGGGTGCTGTGATAGTGCTAATTTAAATGAATTTGCGAATTTAAATACTTTAACCTATAAATATACTACTGTAAACATGTAAAATACATTGTAATTAATGGTGTAGTGAAATCTGTGGGGTTAAAGCGCTCGCTTGTGGATCTTAGACATGCGTGTTGCCTTCAATTCCACTATGTCTACTACTAAAATATTGTCATCCAATATCCTGGAAGAAATTAGGAGCTTCAAGTCGAAAATATTGCTTGAAGAAATAGCTGAACTTGATATTACTTGCACATCAGTAATCGAGCGAAGCTTAAATGAATCTTATCTAGAAGATCCAAATAATAAAATTAAGATAAAAGCTGTGTTAGATTACATGCATGAGAAAATAAACATTGGAAATTGGAAAGAGGTGAAGGTTTACTTAAGGAAAACGATAACAATCGTTTCGTATCTTAGACTTTTAGCACATTTGAAATCCTGTGGTACAATAGATGAAAATGCTGTGAGGGAGTGCATGAAAATTATTGATTTTGGTATTGTGTTTGGAAGTCCTTTAAATGAAGATCCAACACTGCTGCAGAGATGTGCCTCTCTCTTAAATACTGAAATTGCTTTAGACGTAAACATTCCTTCTAGTTCAAATGTCAGTACTCTGGACACTAAATTGAATACAATCAGTAAAAAGTACAAAGCTATATCTTTGGAAGTTTTGAATTGTCCGAGTATGGAATATTTTTATAAGAACTACATAGCATTAGAGAAACCAGTGATTTTAGATAATTGTATTACCCACTGGCCAGCATTAAATAAATGGAATGATAGAAATTATCTTCTCAAAGTGGCGGGGCTGCGGACTGTGTCAGTTGAAGTTGGAAAAGACTACACACACTCAGATTGGACACAAAAGATGATGACCATTGAGGATTTCATTACAAACTATGTTTATCAAACTGATGGCCCGACTGGTTACCTTGCTCAATATCAACTGTTTGACCAAATACCAGAACTGAAAGAAGACATTTTTGAACCTGACTATTGCAGCTTTTCGGACACAAATGAGCCAGTGGATGTGATGGCCTGGTATGGACCAAAAGGAACAGTTTCTCCCTTGCACCATGATCCTAAAAGAAACTTGCTAACTCAAGTGGTGGGTGAAAAGCAGATATTCCTATTCTCGCCTAAAGATTCAGAATGCTTATACCCTCATGAGCATGAACTCTTAACCAACACGGCTAGAGTAGACCCAAGGAAACCAGATTTCCAGCGTTACCCAAAATTCAAGAATGCCAAGACGTATTACTGTGTGCTTCGTCCAGGACAAATGTTGTACATTCCACCCAAGTGGTGGCATTTTGTCGAGTCACTATCTGTTAGTTTCTCTGTTAGCTTCTGGTGGGCGTAAATTACCAAAGAAAATATAGTAGAATAATTTATTTATTAAAGATCGCTATTTTAAGGAGATAAATCATTTTATTTATTTGTCGTATTCAGAGTTATTTGTACTCCATAGGGGTATTTTTAGAAGTCCCACCGCTGATTTCACTTACCATAGTGTTTAAGATATTTTATCTGCCATAAGATAGTCATTAATATAACCATTTCTTAAAAAAATAGTACTATGTATGTATGTGTTATTATTATTAATGGTGACAATTTCAACTTATTAATGTTCATTGATGTTTGTGGAATCTAAATGTGTATGTGTGTATATATGATGAATTAAATCATATTGTCTCACTAACCCTTTTTTTATTCTGATTGTGTTCTCACAGTTTTTAAATTTGCAGCTAATGTACCAGCCACATAATTAATATAAAGACATAAGATTATGATTTTACACCTATATATGGGATCTTAAAAGATCTATAGAGATGGTGCAATATTAATATTATCTAGTCTATTTACTCTACTATTTTTTAAACCTAATAATTCACGCGAAATCTGTAAGACCGCTCTAACGATAAGGCATTAGGAAACCCAAAAGGCAATTAGAATGTGTTCGTTAACCTTTTCACCGCGAGACGAAAAATCAGTTGCCGGGCCCCCAGCGCGACGCACAGAAAACGAAAAATAAATACCTACAACAAATAGAGATGTTCAATAGTATAT
>LGAG01000591.1:878120-888177 GCA_001278395.1 Lerema accius
ACCAACCACATTTAATAGGAAAATCTTTACTCTATTTTTTATGAAATGATACGCGAACACTAGTCTGAGACGCCTTTATAAGAAAAATAGTTTACACCTGTGCCGATACATGTCGCTAGTAAACTGTTGCTGAAACGCGCTGTTGAGGTCTCTCGAGAAATGTATAAGTGAAATTCATATCCAATTTTTCGATGGCGATGGTGTGTCAACGCTGAAATGCGTTGACGATCCCACTTCTGATGTTGATATTTTTTAATTGGTACTCTTTCTAGTGCCATATCTGATTTGGATACTATATACTATTTAATAACTTTTAAAATTAAAATAAAATAATGATAACTGTTACAGCTTAAGGGAAATAGAAAGGTCATAATAAAAATTTTCTTTTACGCCGGATTTATTTACTTTTGTAGTCATTTTTGCAACAATAAAATTTAATTATTAGTAAATAATAAACAAATTACATAAGTGACGCAGAAGGCTTTAAAAAGATTTATTAAGATTTTTGCATCCGTCCTGGTGGCGTAAGACAGCTTCATCCTTTGTTCATCAGGATGTGTAAATGTATGTATGTATTGTTTAAGAAACAAAGTCAATTATTTTTTTAAATACAGATCATGGTATTATATTAGAACAGATGCCTCGAAGATAATAACTTGAGACAGCGTTGTCAGATTTTTTTTGTAGCAAGTCGGGATTTTTAAAAATTTTTAGCGAAAAAAGCGGGACTCTTGTGTCAAAAGCGGGACATTGTAAAAAAGTATAAAATCATAAGTTTCGGAAAAAAATACACAATTCTTGTCCCGCGCGGGACACCTAATTTTTCATTAAAATATCGGCAATCTGGCAACGCTGACTTGAGATCTTTATATCAATGATAAGACAAGCAATTGCGTTACAGTTGCATAACTTTTAGTGTTGTTTTATTAGTATGTGCAATAAAGATAATCGTATTGTATCCAAAATACCGCAAAAAAGAACAATGATATCTTATATCTTGAGTATTACATAAGTACCGTGGATCAGGGAGAACGTAGGTGCTCATGTGTAGTAATGTTTTTTATAAACGCTTGACAAGTAATGCTATCTTTATATGCATTTCCCATAATTCATCACGTGAACATCGAGGCATCGAACATGTGGGCTACGAGGATTGACATCTATAGTGTTGAGAACAGTATTGTACTGTTTTTCACTATAATATTATAATTTTTACTGTTGAACGAAAATGAAGATGATGATGATTATTTCTTTTAAAAAAAGTTGGCAGCCGTAGGGTGTAGGGGGTCCACTTGGACCACTTTTTGAATCAGCGTGTTAGGTAGTTATTAGTTAATGTTAGTAATACTCGTAAATGTTAGTGGGAATATCAGTTGTTAATTCGTTAGTGTACGAACGGCGGAAGCTAGTATTATTAGTTACAGGTTAGTCTTGTTAGTAATATGAGAACAATAATAGACTCCTGAACACCAGGATCTAGCCACTCTCTATATTACTCTGTACATTTGAACATAAAACTGCAGGACTCATGTCAAATGTCCGTGAGATCCCGGATATGTTTGTACCATTATAATATTATAGTTATAAATAGATATACTTTATATTACTTATAACAAATGACCTTACAAGAACACCGTAATAATTTCGTTAAAATTATTTATCTAACAAAGAACTGTACCGTACTGGTAACAGGTGCTCAATTTGCTACGGCATTCATGCGAAACATAGAAAACAGTAAATAAATTAAGTTACATTTTATAAAAGAAAAGTCTAGGTCACAGTTTGATAAAAGGTTTTGTTACGTAATCAAACTTGGGGCTTAATTTCCGGGAATAAATTATTTTAATTACCTATAACGGCCCTGAATAATTTTAAATTAAATTTAAGTCAAAATAGTAATAATTCCTACTCAATAATAAAATACTAGTCAATAAAATAAAGCTGAAGCTGATTGTAGAAACAGCATTCTGTATGTACCGTAAGAGAATAGAAAACTCTATATAGAGAGACTGCAGTGAGACCAATGCAGTGGGGTCCCCTAAAGGGCAAAAGATAATTAATTTAACAACATTGTAAGTTTACGCTGTATCTTAAACTTATCAAGTTACTAGACGATGCCCGCGGTTCCGCCCGCGGAAAAGTCGGTTAACAAAATATTGATTTTATCCCAAGGGAACCTATAATCAGGATAAAATGTATCCTATGTCCTATTCCTGGATGCAACCTATCTGTATACCAAGTTTCAGCTTAATCCGTTCAACGGTTAGACCGTGAAGGAGGGACAAACATCCAAACATCCAAACGTATAGTAAATATTAGTAGGATAACGTAAAAAACAGCTATATAACGTAATAAAATAATCGACTTTAAAGTAGATAAATTGATAACTAAATCTCAAGATAAAATTATCACGATGCTGTTTGAAAACTTCTGATACACCGAAGCCTTTTATCGACAAGCCGATACAAGCTCTATCACTATGACGAGCAAAAAATGGGCAATTTAAAGACATGTGGCCTTCACGTCTGTTTTGAATGATGATAAATAGGTCCCCTACTCTGACAAAGAGATTAACCTAGCCCCTGAATTATTTTAAGAGGTTTCGTAGTCGATTAGGTGCGCTTCGCTATGTCCGGAATAGAACGGTTAAAAACGCAAATTTTTGTTAGGTTCCAATCTCCGCCCGACCTACTCAACGATAGGTTTTGGTAATGTGGAAAAATTCACAACAAAAGTTACACACTTGACAGATCGACGAGAATGCTGCCTGACAAATGACCATTGTTGTATTGCTTCAAGCAACGAGGAGCTTGAAGCAGTCGGTTCATACAATCGTGGACTTCAACTACTTCAAGCTTCAGCCTTGTATTTAACTACAACTTAAACTTACTTCGCTACAATAAACAAAATGTATTATTTTATGTTTAAAAACAATAAATACGACGAGGTAAAGATGAGTTTTTCCGACTCATTTAATATTAGGTACATGATTATAATGGCGAATTTAAACTATGTACGTATATAAAAACTGGATCTATTTTTTACCGATTATATTAATAGCTTTAGGGTGACAAAAAAAACCGACAAATAAGAAAAGGAAGTGGCCAGCATCGCCCGTTAACAATCTTTACACCTGAATTAACTATTTTAGTTAGCGATTAAGGGCTTAGTAATTATCGCACAAAAATTCACACTATAGATAAATATATTAAAGTAGTACTCCTATAAACAAGGATTATGTTATACGAGTATTTCGACTGAATATCAATATTGTAAAGGGAGCCGGCATTTGGCGCTTCTTACGATACCCCTATCAGACCAAACAGAATTTGGGTCAGTATTCTAGGAAGTCGAGTTCTTTGGAGATAATATACTCTTGGGTCACTAGAGTAGTAGAAGCATACAAAACCGAGCAATGCCGCCTTATGATATGAAAAAAAAGGTCAATTTGGGGGCTCGGTCAATGTAGCGGGGGAAATTCGGGGAATTGGCCCCTAGCCTGCGGGGAAAATCAGGGAATTGCTATTAGCCTGGTAGAGAATTGAGGATTTTGAATTGGCAGTCCTGGATATGAATAACATAGTACGTTTTGAAGGGTATTATGTTTCGGGCAGGCGAGTCTTGCATTATTTGGTTATGCCTAATCGATCCTAGACTAACATGGGCAAACGGAAACCATGCCCGAAGAAAATATGATAGTAGTTTTATTGGCTAAAGTTGGATTGGAAGGTAAGTGGTTATCTTTTCGATATTCCATGTTTTTTAGCATTCAACTCAAGGAAACTGTAGATTGTTAGGTAGGTACTTCATTATTTTGCGACTGAGTATGTTTTCGTAATAAAAATTTAATATATTTTTTTAAAACTAGGTAAGTAGCATTTGAATAATTATATTATCTACAAAAAAAAAAACATTTAAGTTTTATCGTTTCACTATCCTTTAAGTAATACTAATAAAATTATACTGTAGTGCTGTGCTAAACTGAAAGTTGATGACCGAATGAACACGTAACATTAATGATGCATCTCAGAAAACAAACACACGTGTAGGTGAAAGTTTATTCGCCTTTTATACGTACGGAAGTATTAAAATAGTTGCTCATTATTATCACTTTCTTTTTACCCACATTTACTGTATTAATCTGTGCCATAAACAACCAATGCGTTGTGGTATTTCCTATTATAAGGTTTGTAGAAAAAAAAGTAAATAAATAAAAAAATACCATTCTTGTTCCATTACTGAGACTCCCCCATTCGCCAATTTTAAATTTTTCAAAAGTGTCAGCAATTTTCTTATTCCTTTGCTCCAGGCTCATTTTGTTTTTTATCTGTGCTAAAATATGAGCAACTTCACTTTCCCGCCAACAGGGATAAATGCGTTCGAAAATTAAACCGGTCGAGAGAAACGCGGCAGCACGTTCGATGCTTTGCAGAACACTAACAACATAAACATGGCACGAATGTTGTTAAACTGATTTCTTGATTTAGATGTAGACATTCAATTTATGAAGGCCGATAAACTAAGGTAAGTAACACAAAGGCTGCTTCAAAATATTATAATTGATTGGCAATGATCTTCTAAACGGAATTTATATCGGCCCATGGTCCATGAAGCATTGTTATTGGAATAATGATTCAAGTCCAAATGTTTTCTGGATTTTCAATGAGAATATAGAAAATAAATATGCTATTTCAAGTTTTTAGAAAATCGACCCCTAAAGGATAAAATTTGTATAAAAATCCACCTTATTTTAAAGCAAGCACTGAAAAATGTATAATTAGGTTTATAGATAAAAACGATGAAAAAACTACTGTACACATTTATAAGAAACAACCCTAAGGGGATAAATAGTAATATGCTTCATGAAACTATTCAAACTGATAGTCCTACAAGCAATAAAGTTTGTACAGGGTATCTTTAAATACTGTATGGAAGTGATGTGAAATGGACTTGCAAAATTTAGCCCTTGAAGGGGTTGTGTAAGAAACTATTTAAATTTTAAAGCAGCAAGTGTCAAAAGTAATAGATAATTATTTCCTTTTTTGATAAAAATCTGAATTCGAAATTAGTCCCCAAGGGGCTAAAACATACATTTAAAATTTGTATGAAAATTAAATATTATTATGTGTAAATCATAAAGATCTTAATACATTTTTGTCAGTTTCATTGTCGAAAGACTAAAAGGGAGTTGAATGTCTTGGTATGGGCATCTTATGAGGAGAGAGGATACATAAACATGTAATGAGAAGAGCGATGAATGAGAATGTGTGTGAGCGGAAGGGGTGAGGGTGACCAAAGAAGAGTTGGATGGATTGTGTGAAAGATAATGCAAGTAATGGGATTAAGTGTTGAGATAACGGCTCATAGGAATGAGTGGAAGAGACATACATGTTGTGGCAACCCAAATAAAATTAGGAATTGAACTGGAGGATGATGAGTTTCATTGTCATAAAAGCCTGTAAAATATATACTATTTTACTTATTCGGTGGATATGTTTTATTTATCAGGGCTATTCTGAAACAGCATAATAAAGTGTCTTCAAGTTCTCAAGCCATTATAAGTGGTAAAATCCTAATTCTTGATATTCCTTAATATATGACAATGTTACCGTTGAATATCAATTTCCTATTGAGTGAATAAATACATGATGTATGTGTAACCTTATTCCAAACATGGTCAAAGATCTTATCAATAGATAGGCTACAAACTTTCCCCCCAAGTGTTTTTCAACAGGTTTTAGTTTAAGTGATATTTCCAATATCATTACCAAAACCTTCCATTGACAGGTGATGATACAATTCTTATCTTATATTATCTAAATCTTCTATATTTTGATACAATTATATCATATCAATATGTTACAATATTACCTGATATTCAATAATTGAGGAGATATTGTTTATCTGTAAATTATCAATGACCAATTAACCCATAATCCTAAACAGCAGAACTTTAACATGTACAGAGTTACATAGTTTACTTATTTCTAGGGACAGTTTGAAGGAAAGTAAGTGATGAATGATTTATATTGAATTGATATCTTTTTCTATAAACTACAAAAAATATAAGAAAAGATGTAAATCATTATAAAAAGTTACTAATAAAGATAATGTTTTTTTTTTGTTGTTAAAAGCTTTTCAATTTTCTGTGAACAAAAATATTTGTTATGTTTTCCTCTCATCACCACACATCCCATAACCGTCCCACTGCTGGGCTCAGGTCTCCTCTTACATGTGAACAGGTACAGGCCATTTCCTTTACTACTGAATTTAAATTATTATAAGTGCTTTCAAATGTAACTAACATGGATTTTACAGTTCAACTTGTTTTTACATTCCTATCATGCATTACATACATGTAGTATAGATTAAGAACAATGATAAAGAATGTGATAATATGATCTCTTGATATGTTATTTGATAGTGGTACTGATAATAACACCAATAAATATCGTGAGGTTACACAAATCAATTCAGAATAACAGAGTTCTCACAGTCATCTGGTATTCAGTTATCAGCATTACTAAAGCAAATTGATTTTATAAGTCAAGACTCCTGCTGCACATTCAATTATTCTCACTGAATTATCTAAATCTAATCAACAGAATGAATATAACGCCGTTTATGCAGATATGACCTCAATTCCCCAAGACCTATGAGCTGTAACACTTTAAATAAGTTGAGAGATAATGAACCGAACTGCACATTTACAGTTCCTAGTTAAGTATGTCTTTACCTATGCCTATCGAATATATTTAGACAATATTTAGAAAACATAAAAATACAACTTACTGCTTTAAGCTTTTTTCTCGGTCTTGAAGGTCCATCCATGGTGAGGTAAATACGAACAATCACTTATACACGATTTTTTGAAAGCTCAGTTTGAACATAAACTGAGGCTATTAGCGTGCATAGACAGGCATCCAATGTGAAAATTAGTTAACTTTCTACATTTAACAGTTAACTACATCAACCAACAAACAAATCATGAAACCAACCAAACCAAATTCATTATAAAAACGTCAAAACTCAAACCTGTCATACTTGACGCAATGTCAAATTAACATTACTAGTCGTGTGAGTGTGACATAATATTCAGAAATGTCAAAGTTGTGAAATTACTTTGATCTATGGTTGTGTTATCCATATTTCCCGGTCAAAATAAATGATGGATTATTAAATATGAGCGAAGCAATTTTAATCATTACGTTGCTGGGACTAATATTATGAGTATGTTTTTAAACAATTGAACAATAGACGTAATTTAGATAGAACTGTCCAAAAAAAATCTAACCAGAAATGTTAAAAAAGTTTGGTTAAGTCACAGACATGAAAATTTTATATACATCTGTGGATACTTATACCGTACGGTACTCAATTTTCTTTGGCAATTTTGATTGACAAATTGATATTACCGTAGAACGGGGTCAATAGAACTCGCGGGGGGGAATAGTCAAAAGTATTTGGTAGCATTTCAAACCATTTCTATGTCGTGTTCGTTGATTCTTCCAAAAAACCCGAAAAGCTACCAAATTACTACTGTTTTATTCCTTAGTCTGGCAACATCGTATTTGTGGCAACATCGATAAAAATTGTCAAAATTGAACGTCAAAGTCGAAAGGAAAACAGCCAGTTTATGGGTGGTGTGAAGAGATTTGAAATAAAAACAGTTACGTTGGCGCTAAATTTGCGTAAATTTGGTTTTTAGTGACTGTGTACATTTAGTTCTATATTTTGCAGTATAAATTAAGGTAAAAACATGTTTTATTATGTAAAATTGCCTTTTTTCCTGCAAGTGGTATTTTAGAATAAAAAATGAGGTGAAAAGACACGGGACATCGGTGATTAGACACACCTGTGCGGACAATAGCCACGCGAATATGTTCAATAGACACAGCAAAGGGGACAGTAGTCACGAGAAAGGGGTAATTAGTTATGATTACTATAGGGTTGTCGCTAAGCTTAAATAACACCATGGTTATTTACCTGGAGTTAGTTTAGAGTTTAATTCAATTTAATTTCGGGTAGGAACGATGTTTTGGAAAATTATAAGAAAAAAGCTGATTGACATGCTTGTATATACAAATTCAAAATCATTTATTCATATAGGTATCAAAGATACACTTATGCACGTAATTTTTTAATCTACTCCCACTTCATAAGGTGCTTTGACATGGAGGAGAAGAAGCGGGGAAAGAAACTCCCCCGCATATCTTTTTAAAAATAATACAATTATAGTACAATAGACGTTTTACAAAAAAAAAATAATAATAATAACTTGCCAAAATTTTCTTGCGTAACGGATAATGCGGTACTTATCAATTAACAAAAAAAGGCTAGGTTTCCATATCTGTTAAGTACATTTACATACATGTTAATTATTGAATTTTAAATCTAGAAAGGAGCATCCCTACGGTATTTTTTTATTCTCCCCTCAGGCGTGCTTATTGTCCCCTGATGGAAGGCAAATAGAAATTAGGTATATTTTGTGTTTTTTTTATAATAAATTTATACATATCTCAATGGAACTTATTATATATCATTACTTTAATCTAAGACTCAATAAATAAAAGCTTAAAAAATTAGATATCGAACCTGCAACACTAAGAAAATCGTCACTGAAGATTGCAAACCTATCTATCCACCCCATTCTACGGTATTCAATTCAATGTCATTTGGTTGATTTTTAATCTTGCGCGTTTGTCATATTTTTTAATATTTCACTAATTCACTTGAATTCTCCTAATATTTTATTTATTTCAGTTCATAACTCAATTCCGTGTATTTCCGAATTTATCATACATAATTATTTGTATACACGAAATAGTAGATAAAGAATTCTATTAATGTTGCAAAGATTTTGAAGTTTGTTGAGCCACAGGTTTATTTAAAAAGCAATCGTGTTGAGCTGGGGAGCCAATATTATGCCTTCGGTCACATCGACGTCGGCTGAAGACCAAAATGCTGCAGACCAGAAAATGTGGAAAGCGCTCAAAAGATACATCATTCGAGAGAGGCAGAGAAAGAAACAAGGTTTGTTCACTATTTCGTATTTCTTTCCACCACTATCGCATTAATTTTAATCAACAAATAGTTGAATCATGAATAAACTATGCACAGATTTGAGTATTTCATTCAAGTTTGCTTAAAAATTCTTATTTTAGAATATGAAGCAGAAGTGGAAGAGGAAAGATTAAGAAAAGAACGCGAAGCAAGAGAAAGACAAGATGTCATGACACTAGGTAAGTTTCCTTTCTAATATAGGAGCCCATTGCATTCTGGTGTAGTTTGTAAGTTTCATGATATAACCCAAAGCATGAACTAGGTAGCCAAACGAACATAATTTCATTGTTTGTATAGGAGCCACAAATACCTGACATACTTTTGCTGCCTAGAGCTTGTCTAGATTAATAAAACTCAGAAATCACACATACTCCTTACTAAAATTCTGATTACAGTTGATTTTATTACATTATTATAATTATGATAAATCTGAAAAAGACAACGGTTTTAAAATGTCCGCTAATAATTATTGCATGTCTCAACAAAATAAAACACCTATTTTTAATTAAAATTGATAGTTTACATTTATACAATTTTAAATCATCTTTTGCAACTATATAACAAGATTGCTGGTTGAAATATTGTTCTACTGTTTTCATTGTTTTACTATTTGTTATTATTATTGTATTTAATTGTTGTACCCTAGCTCTCGACAGACATGATTAAATAAACAATTTATAAAATTCCAGAGGAGACAAAAGAACAAATTGATCAGTTGGAGCAAAAATTAAAACAATTGGAAAAAGAAAAACAGCAACTGTTCATGCAATTAAAAAAAGTTCTAAATGAAGATGAGATCAGGAAACGGCAACAACAAAAGGAAACTAAGTGAGTATTGTAGAATTATAGTTGAATACAGTCCTATAGTAAAAAAAATTGTTAAAAATTATATAGCCTATACTCCCACAATGGTAACAAATTAAATGACACATAACATGTTAAAATCCATCCAAAATGATTTGTTATAACTTATATTTTAGTACCCTTTTCCAAT
>LGAG01000591.1:888335-899459 GCA_001278395.1 Lerema accius
CGCGGGCATCGTCTAGTAACTTATATTTTAGTACCCTTTTCCAATAATTCTATTGTATTTCAGTGAACAAATGCAAATAAAGATGCCAATGGGTAACATTCAAATGCCAATGTTCCAAATGCCACCATCTTCAGGGCAAAATGAACCTCCTCCTTCACAGGGCAGACCTCCACCGCTCACATCGCACATGCTAAATAAGGTATTCTTCATATATTATAATGAAGTAACTTAGTTGCAGCATTTAACTATAGCTCCATAGGTTTCACACATATATATTTTTTAGTTGTAATCTTATGATTGTAATGTTTATTTATTAGCTGCTTTGAATGGGATTCTTAGTTAGGTAAAGGTTTCCTCCATCAAATAAAATATTATCAAGTTATCACTATGAAGTATAGCAACATCAATATTTTATTCAATAATATGCATAGTCCATCCAATTCTGTTCTGAGTAGCAGATAAATTCTGTAACAAGTCTATTGTATATTTATAACTTTTTAAAAAGATGTTTGGGGGAATTACTTTATCTGTCTGTGCTCCCCCATATCAAAGCACATTTAAAATGGGAGTAGATAAAAAAAAAATATGTGCATGGGTATCATTGAAACCTGTATGAATGAGAATTTAAATTTGAATTTGACTGATTAAATCTTCAATATAATTGTTATTCCAGCAAACAATAGTTCGGGGTCCAATTCAATCGGGTGTAAAGCGGCCTCGAAGTCCATCGCCCACATACGCTATGTACGCCCACAGAATGCACCAACAACCAATGAAACATCAAGCTGTGTATCCTGATCACAGTAAGTAGCATAATTAGGTTTTTAATTAGTTTAATATTCATGTTGTCCAGTATACAAATGATATGTGCAGAATTCTATGAATATTTGACTATAGCATTTGGTAGATAGATATAATTATACCACCTACTAGTAATAATATATTGATATATACTATTATTGAGTGTATATTTTAAATCTTTTTTATATAATTATCAACATATTCAGAAAATACACATAACCGCTAAGATACTTTTTATATACGAGTACCTCTATTTACATCCAACAAATACAATTTTTATAGGATATTTATAAAAGGACTATAATTTAACATAACAATGATAATTAGGTTGTTATCATAATCGAACCTTGTAAAGTAGTTTAAAACTATTAGGGCAATCAGACATTCGATTATCATTTGGATTTTGTATGAAACATGGTTATTTTGTATCTTAATATTTGATTGTGAATCTTTGCAGAAGTAGAGGATGGGCGCATGGGTCGGCAAATGGCCCGCGCGGTGCTTTGGAACAGTGAGTTTAATTAAAAAGTTACTCACTAGGTGGCCTCATTGTCGCTTCATTTCACGCTTCACATTTTTCCCGATAACATAATTTTACCTTACTCCTTTTTTTCATCTGTTATTTCTGATCTCTTCTGTCTTGTATTTCGTGTTTAATCTGTCATCTTTTTTTGTTTTTTTTTTTTATATTTCCTTTTATCGATTTTGGTTTTCGTTTGTATCCTTGTTGTCTTTGGTTCCGGTAGATTTTTCTTGTTGTTTTTACGCTTACATATTTGTTATTTGTGTAGGATTTTTGTGTGGTTATTAGGATTCGTCAATTAATGGGTTTTTAAAATACGAGAAAATTTCTTACTATTATGTGTGTTTAATATTTATTACTCGTTAATTCGAACCTAGAATGTCAAAGATTTCAGAAATATATTTCTTAGGTCATGTGATATAAGTTATTTCTTAATATTTGTTACTTACTGAAAAAATATGTTTGTTAGAATAGTTTATGACAAGGCGAAAAAAATAAAAAAAATTATAGGGAAGGGAATTTTTTTCGAATCTTTATTATGACTGATGATTTTGACTTTTTGATTTATTTTAATTATATTTATTCATAGAAACCGCATAAAAATTAGCTGATAGGATATTTTAAATAATTTCTAGATAACTTAAAAAGAGACCTAGGCACTGGTATTATTAACACAATAACTAGCAATACCTATTGACCTGTATTTCAGCTGCTAGCATACTAATATTACATTTAACATTCTTCTTCATTAAGCTACTTAAAATTATGTAAACTAAATTAAACAAATTCAAATCATACATCAATTTATTAATCACATTAACAGCTATGATATGAATTTAGTTCCTAGAAATAAGCCATCATGGAGAAGTATAATACATTTACTAAAATTCTAATATATATTATTTCTAAATATATATTTGTAAATGCCAATTTTCTTGACTTGAATTTGAAAAATATAACGCGAAAAAACTTACCAGGTTAACTGTATCACAACATACTGTAAATATTTACACAAGTCACTAAGTAATTTTGACCTTCGTACACCGTCATAAGGTCCATTTAGCGACACCACTACAGCTTAACACTTTTAAACCTCACAATTCAATTCAGATGTGAGCGGTACAACACATAAGTCTCTAGATCTCCTTAACCTTAAATTCGTAATAATAAGGTTCATTATGCCATAGCACTAAAGTTTACAACTTCGACCGCAGAATCTTCACAATACGGCTCAGGCGTCAGCAATCAGGGGGTGTCATCAGGGTACTACGCCATGCCGACGTCGGGGGTAGTGGGGGTGGTTCAAGAGCGCCCCCCACCACTGTTGTACGCGCATCACGCTCACACCCCCCACACACCACACACCCCGCATCATACTAACTTGATGTATGCGCCGGCGCCGCAACCACACGTGTACTTGGATATGTTGAAGAATAGAGACGGTCAACAACATCAGGAGCCTAAGAAGGAAAATCAGGTAAACTTAGATTTTTTGTATTGCTTTAAGCGGTGACAAAAGAAAACGGGTCGTTCGATGGAAAGTGGTCACTGTCACCTATAGACACGCGCATTTATTATTATTATTGGGTTGACAACTAAGTTAGTGCGGTTTTCTTAATACTCGTTTTAGTAAAGCCTTATTACTTATTTGCCAGCCTCATATCTTAGTTTCTTGGAAAGTCTAGAATTTTGAACTTTTCTCATGGTAAATCAGGATGTCGTGAAGCGTTACAAAAGCCTCTTGGTTAATTATTATGCTCAAAAAAAAATTATCACTTGGTCCATTACTAAATAATTCGGAAACGCCTGGGGATTAGGTAATTTGAAGCGCAAACCCGAGCTGTTCTACCTGGCTATAATATTGCCATTACTTATCATCATTATGTGTGTGTGTGTGATCAGCCGCAGGTGTTGATCGGTCTGAGCGAGGCGCAGCACCCGGCAGTGAGCGGCGCGGGCGGCGTGTACCAGCAGCCGCCCGCCAGTCGTCACATGCCCATACACGCGCCACAACACAACACTATGCAGGTAATATAATGATTGACGATAGGCAGGTAATACATAATTTGACGCTAGTTAGGTAACATAATGATTGACGTTAGTCGGGTAACATAATGCATGACACTATACTTTATTTTTTTCGTCGTGATTGAAAAAGTAAACAATCTTACAGTGTCTTTTAATTGTAATTATCGATTTAAAAATAAGACAGACACAATTTACAAAAAATTAAAGGATAAACAATAATTTAATGTTAGAATAAATTTCTGTATACTTCTAAATATTTTTTTTAATTAATGAAATAATTAAAAGTAGTGCCAAGATTGTTTACTTTTTAAATCACGACAAATAAAACGAGGTATAGTTAGGTAACATAATAATTGACGCTAATCATGTAACATAATAATTGACGCTAGGCAGGTAACAATGCTTGACGCTAGTCATGTAACATAAAGGTCAACTATGTACAAGTAACCTTGACCTCACAAACTCATAAATAAAAGTTGAATTAGAGTTATAAATCAATTGTTTGATGTTTTCAGACAGCAAAACCCGGCAGCATTACCCAGGGTTATCCAGTGCAGCAGAATAATCCAAACGTCCAGAACCCGAACATGTTCCCTAACAGACATCGCTATTAGACGATCAAAGCTTTTATAAACGGCCTATTGTAACCTACAAATTTCGAGAAAACACGGGCAGGTATTTTTATGCAATGAGAATTGAGCTTTCAGTTCAGACATCTTCATGGACATTGTGACTTCGAGTAGGACTATAGGGGATATAATAGTAATAACGTTATACACTCATAGCCCCATACTAAGATTCCCTGTGTTGTGGGTGCCATAGACAACACAGAAATACAGAAACATAATGTACTCTCAAACTGAGAACAGAAATTTAAATTCATCTTTTAAATTACAATCCCGCAGGGGATCGAACCCGGGACCCTTTGATCGGTGATCCGACGTGGTAATCGTAACCATTACGCCGTAAGGTTCGTAAAGTTAATTGGTTAGTAAGTCTGTGAATGATAGATGTAAAATGAGAATATTAAGATATTATTATTATCAGTATCACTATATTCTGTAACTTGGATGTCTGCTTCTTAAATTGCTTGTTTTCAGATCTGGTTAATTACCCCTTAAATTTTTTTACTAACAAAAACTGTAAGGAAAATAATATTAAAATATTCAATAATTAGGATAGTGTCTTGCATACTGATCTTAAAAATGAATTGGTAGAATGCTTGCCTAAAGAATGTCTTTTTTAGGTCATATTAAAATAAATGTTTAATTGATTACTTTATGCTATTGTATATAAGAGTATTATTTTTGTTTGTAATGTCACTAAACTAGATGTATGTAAATAGCGTAAAGAAAATATAATCGTCTTGTGTAAGCAAAAAATTAATTAATATTATAAATTTGGATACTTACAATAAAAGTACAAATGACACATTATATCTATCTACCTTGAATAAAAGTGTATGGCTGTCACAGATCACCCCTGTAATGGCTGTATAATCCTTAGCAATTACTGGAGTGGAGACTGAAAAAATTTATATCTGTCACGCTATATGACCTTGAATTAATTAAAAAATATGTTTAAATAGGAGGGTTTTACGTTATTGACGGTTTTCCGTATTGTATTTAAAACTGAACTTCTTTTTTAAGAATTATTAAATTTTATTTTACACCGTCAAAATAAATAAACAAGAAAGTCTCAAAAAATGGATGCAACTGTTTTCATGGATTTTAATAAAAGAGATTGAACAACATTATTGACTGCGAACGCCTACATTTGCAAGTGAATTCATTAGAAAAAAGTGTAATAAATAAATATTTAAGTTGGTGTTTTTGTCGCTTGCGGAGAAATTGTTAAATTTAAGTAATATAGTTATTATGTATTTTGTATGTTATAATTGGTAGTTTGGTACATTTAAAGAAATATAAATGTTTATAAAACAAAACCACGGCCTTTTATTTTATAATAATAGTAACCCGTTTTTATTTCTTTATAAGATCAAATACATCTTACAAACAAATCAACAATACGTTTGAAGCGGACATTTGCATTTTTGTTAGGTAGGTACTTAAAGCGAATTCGCTTTGAGCGTTTATTAGCTTGTTCTTTGATGGGACACTGTCTGCAGCATGAACTAAGTCTTAAATAGGCCTTTAGTTATTACCTAATACTGATTTAGATACTGAGAAAGATCAAGAATTTCTGTCGTATCTCGACGAAGAGTAGTTATGAACACGAAGATATCTAATACATTAATTCATCATATTTCATTTAAAATTCAATATCGACCAGAAAGTTGCCATATTGCATAAATTATCGTGCAAAAAATAAATTACACACCATTCCATTGTTATAATGGAACTTCGAGCTTTCATTTTTCAGAGCCAATATTATGCATGGAAAGTTTGGGATACATTTGAAATTGCTAGCGAAAGCTTGAATGAAGTGGGTGGTGGGGAGTCGGGGCGGTGAAGGTGTGGTGTGGTGACCCGCAAGTAGGTCGTCACGATCGATGCACCACTGCATTCAAGCCTTTGACGTTCAATTGATACTAATTGTTATTTATTAATACTACAGACGAAAAAATTCATAGCCTGAGACTTCGGAACAAATGAGCGTAGTAGAAAAAATAACGTAGTACCTACTTAGGTATTAAATGATAACGTTCCCCGGTAGGTACATTGCTCGACAGGCCGTGTTCTATGACATAAGTAGGTACGTCAAATCGTAAAAAAAGAAAAAAAATAAGTACTTCATTTTTTTGTTCTGAAGACTCAGTCTATACATTTTTTGGTCTGAGATTATTGCCTAACCTAGCAAATAGCGATCGCAGTTTTTTTTTAACCGACTACGCGGGAATTAAGACAAAGTATTAAACACATCGATGTTAGCTATACTTAGTAGGTAACTCGCTAAACTAAAATTGTTTACTTCCTTTACCCGCTTTTATCGACGTAAAGTAGCTAATTTTGGACTCGACTCGAGTTATGATATGCTAAATTTACTTTAGTGGCAAGATCCTTAAGTAACTTTAAAACAATGCTTTGCTGGCTAATAGGTACGTGTTTACTATTATAAGGCGTCGATATTTGTATGTATGGCCATACCATGGGCAGGCTCTAAAGGTAAGTAAATACCTACTATGCAATTTTACCTCGATAAATCCGCGTCCTATGAGGTAAAAACTAAAACTATTTAGGTCCATAAGTACTAACGCCAAAAACTTTTTTTATGAAGGCCGAAGACTAAGACTTTCGCTGATACGAGTAGTCTCACATTTTACAAAAATCGAACTGTAGATCCTTCATTTTAAACTATATTAGCTCTCACTTTACCTAAAATTATATTTATGGGTAGATACCTACTATTCACTTTTGATTCAGAGTACAAAACTGAGTAGGTAAGTAAAGTAAGAAGAAAATCCTGTTTAAGACCTCTGTTTGTTACCTAGGTACGCCTCTAATTTGTGGAAATACGGCCTGTAATTAATGAGACGTAATAGCCTTCTATTGAGAATGCTGTTATTAAAAAAGTAGAGACTGAAAGTGAAAGACTTGATACAAAATTATATAACTTATTATACACTTACAATTTATAATAATATTTACATTTACAATTAATAACCTATTTACCTACCTACACTTGATTAAAAACTAAATCTAGGTTTCATTATTAACCATTGGGCGGGAGGTTTTTTTACCCGTTAAGCTTGAAGCTAACGATAAGTTTATTAATTAGTTTCTAGTCTACAGTTTCAGAATTTCTTAACTCACAATCCCAAATTACGTGAATGAACTTGAGTATCTACCATTACGCGTTCAGTAGAAGAAAAGCAGGCATTACGGCATAGGTCTATTGTCTTGCTGAATTCCTTTGTCTGCCTACAAAGCCTTAACCACTCGATTTAATATACAATTGAATATTTACCCTTGCACGACGTAATAGAATCTAATTTCGGATGGCATGCTTCGTAGTGCGTTATCTCTGTGATCTGACAAAATTCTAGTTGAAAGGTGAGCGCATGCGCGACGCTATCGACCTCTCTTCCTGAACCTGTAGTGCTTACAGGACTTCAATAAAGGGTGGCCTATGTGATATAAACTGCCGATGTAGACATCCTTGCGTAATGATCTCATTGTGCAATCGACAGATCGTCCCAATTATGTAGGCATAATCTTTTGTGAATCGAATGAAAGGACAATTTTTTATCCCTTTGTGAGACCTTTAGATATTCATGAAAAAGATGACATAATCTTTTTATTAGCTCCTGTGTACTTAATTTCTTTTATGTAACGGACTCCATTGAGCTGAGTTCATTAATTCAACTCGACTTGTTTTTTTCATGGAATATCTTAATGAAGAAGTATTGAAGCAACAGGGCCAGGCTTCTTTTGAAGGTCATATACCTTCGAGTTATTCATGTTGAACTTAAAAGTACCAATATTGTGAGAAACAGGGTGTTTCACGTCTAAAATCAACCGCAAATTTTCCTGTTTCGGTTGTATTGATATGGAGCCGATATTCTTAAGGAGCCATAAGTATTAGGTTTCCCATTAGTTTTTTTTGCTATAAGCAGGAAATAGATCGGTTTTCCCACCATTTCTCGATTAATTTATTTGTATCGATACCTACTCTCATAAAAGGTGAAGCTATGAGTTCACATATTATGTAACTTAGTAAACAATGTAGACCAACGAGTACTTCATAACCACTTTGGTTTTATCTGTGGATTGTAAGACTGAAGTACAGGGTTTATGAACACTAATTTTGCTAGATAAACAATCAGTGTTTACTGAAAAATTAGATTATGAATCCAAATGTACCTAACAATAAATAAACTTTATTTCAGTGAGTATTTACGTGCTCTAGCGATCTATTATAATAATTGTCGGTTTAATAATGACTACCGAGAAAATCTATTTCGGTCGCTGCATCGCTTCGACCAACATTTTGCGTGGGTTAGTCTTTGTAAACTAGATAGGTAATACCATAATATAGAAACCTTGTTACACCGTATAACAAAATACGAATACATTTGCTTATGAAAAATTTATACATTGTCCCTTGTAAATACACAAATATAATTGATTGATAAAGAATAAATATATAAGCTGTGACCTACTAATTATGTAGATTAACCTTTTTCGTAGCAAAGTTTTTCTCCTACGTCGTAAATATAAGCTTGTGTAGAAAAAAGTAAAACATTTTCCTTTATCATTAGACCTTATTTACTAAAGATTGGATCGCACTGTATTCAAATTCTGCACCATAATTAATTCAATACAGATAAACTTAAAATATTAGTATTTTTAAAAGCATTTTAAAGTATTTTAAGTAGGTATACGTCGTTTTTTTCGTCGTGATATAAAAGGTAAACAATCTTACCCTGCCTTTTTGTTGTAATTATCGATTTAAAAATAAGACAGACACAAATTAACAAAAACTAAAGAATAGACAATAATTTAATGTTAAAACAAATTTCTGTATTACTTCTAAATATTTTTTTAAATTAATTAAATTAATAAAATTTTAAAAAAGATTGTTTACCTTTTATATCACGAAGAAAAAAAACGAGGTTTAGGTGAAGAAATTCGATATTTCTTTGCGATAATTTTTAATTCTTTGTGTGTAATGTAAACTACACCCAACTTTTGACGGTTATGATGAATACCTACTGTTTCCCTACCGCCACCCCTAAGAGACCGAGAGAGAGGAGACCCGAGCCTATAGTATTAACAAACTTATGGAATATCATGTCATGTTCAACTCATTTTTCTATCATAGCCGCCTCGTCTCCTATACATATTGAAGTTAGGATTGTATTCAAATTTTTTGAAGTTGTGCTAAATTCGCTATTCAGTCCATATTTGTATCGACGTTTCTTCTATTTTATAGCAGTAATAGTACATATACCTATAGAAAAGAAGTGTACAATTATTGCAATTGACTTAATATAAGTCACACTCGTACCTATGTATTAAGTCCATTTTCCCATATACTTAATTATTATTCCATTTACCTTTTATGTAAAGTGATAATTCCATTTATGGAACGCTGTAGTTACACGCACTGTAGAACACAGTGTTTCCATTACCTACTCGTAGGTATGTTCTTAAAAACATGCGAAAATTCTTTTCGACCCGTCACAATAAAAAAAAAGCACCTACCTACACATGAATTCGTTTGAATAATGTATAGGTACCTAATATTTGCGGGTGAATCGCTCAAAGTAGCCGTAAGTGGCGTCGATCACTTGGTCACCTAATAGTACGCGATGCTCCTAAATTATCTGTAATAAAGCGTGGCGTCCCTGACGCACTGCCAAGGTCGCATCGATCGGGGGGAGGGGTCATGGTTGGCTGGTTTCTGGATACTCCTTGCCATCCTGCCTGAGGGAGATGTACTCTATGGGAGGGAGTTACTATACAGGACATCTATGGGAGATTACAGGTATGCGCCTGTAAAGTTGTTTACAAAAGCGCTTGACAATCACTTTAATTATTTACAGGGCGTAAATTGACATTGTAATGTCCAGCGATGAGCTAAAAATTGGTCTAGAATTCAAGTGAGTTTGCAGATTTAAGCCATGTTTTGGGCTGTTTAGTATTGCCACTGAACCGTTTATTTACGTACCTAGTTAATTGTTTACAATTACAATGTTGCTGTTCTATTGAGGAACTTCTATGTAAGTTTTTCTGAAAGTAAACAAAAACACAAAATATTATAGGTAAATTATTGGAAATAGGTATAACAATAAGTACCTGAGGTATACTAGTGTAGCATATAATAGATGAAGATGATAATCATATAATTATTGATTCTCTCTCGAAAGAAAAGTAAAGCTGATGTTACAGATCAATGCTCGTCTAGAAATTGTTACAAAACTAGATTCCCGCAAAAATAGGTTAGTCAAACACAAGATTCTTTATGAGTTACTATATTTAGATCTGGAACGCAGAGAAGTTAGGTCAGGGTATTAATTCAATTTGCTGACTATTGATACGTTTGTATTATATGCTACGAGCTTACATCCTATGGTAGAGGGTAATAGCCTAAATAATTCAAAGAACTGCGGGTATAACGAGATTTTATGAAAATTATAAAATTATTAGGCTATCTCTACCGACCCTTTTCAGTCTTATCTTTGCCATTTATAATATCGGACTCAAATGGTTAAATGAGAACTATCATTGAAATAATCATTCATTTATGTTTGCGAATTTCAATAACAGATGCACGATTCGATCTTTTAAATGAAGTTTTCAAGATATTTTCCAAGTGCTCATGATATCGCTAATCAAGTAAATTGCACCATGACATGCAATATTTCTTGATAATTATTTTTTTAACTTAGAAATAAGCTATTAACTGAAGTAGGATTTCCCAGAGAAACTCTAAATGTAATGACGAGCTATGATCGAAACTTTGCAAGGATTCTGCGAGAACAAAAGGGAACATTCTCGATGAAGTTTTGTTCGTTCCAGTTTTAATTTGTTTTTGTATTGAAACAAGAATAACAAATTAGCGACAAGGCATCTATTAGAATAAATTTCACCGAAGGCAGTTTACTTTATAACTGAGAAATAGAAGTACTTTTTTACGCTTACGTAAAATAAATCTAAATAAATTATTTTATTCTACATTTTGGGAATAACATGTGGTTTTCTTGTAATGTAGGTAATTTAAATTTTTGAAATTTTTACAATCGTTAAAACTTATGTTACTTTCCAAGACTAAGAAGATACTATTTGACTTCAATTTGGACTCTAACA
>LGAG01000591.1:918221-932254 GCA_001278395.1 Lerema accius
CCGCCGCGTTAAACTAGTGCCATTATTTATGAGTGTAAGCAACTGTAGGTAACATACCCACTTGTATTTGAGAGTTTGGATTAAGTATTTACGTATGAAGATATTGTAAAAAGAAAACTGGAATCTGTAAATTTATGCTTGTTAAATAAATATTTACGACTGAGTATTGTATTCGCCGTATTAATTGATTGTGAAGCTACGGCTTCAATTTGCCTAAGATCACATAAGTATAAAAGGTATAAATTACTACAAACATAGTACTTATATACTTAGTTCGAACAGTGTAGTATTCTATTAAATGTCTTATAAATTCATATTATTACGTATATGTTTAAAATTAAAAGAATGATTTAAAAACTGCAGTCTCTCATTACCTCTTTGTTACCCGATGATATAAATCAATAACTAACTACCACTAACAAATCACTAATATCACTTACATCTGTAAGTGACTCTGGATTCTAGATTCGGGGAGTTTAGACTAGCTTAAACCCTACTTTGATTGATTTGTTATACTTACACGTTAAAAATAAACATGGGACAAACGATTCTTCGTTTCTAGTAGAAAGCTTCTGGGGTCAATAACCCAATTTAATTCTAAATATATACCTACACCAGTTACAAATGTATTTATTCATCATATCAGCTACAGTTTGGTTAATCGCCTTACCTTATATATAAAAACCCTGTCTTATAAAATCCAAGGTATCGCGTAAAATCTTCAACGAAATAAGAGATCCAGAATAAAACTATACACACACATGTAATTCCATAAATATAAGCTTCACAACCACTTAAAATTGAGTCAAGTCTTAACCAAAAACAAGAATTGATATTAGTCTGTTAATTATTCGCTGTAGTAGTCACAGCCGGGGTCGTAACTGGGTCAAAATTATTTTGTAGCCATTGCGCTGGAAGCCCAACGCGTTTTTTAGATACACTTTTCTTACTGGAACCGTGGCCCAACTCGACAGGGTCCAACGTTCTGGCATAAGGAATGCTTCGTTGAAGAAGATCTATCAGATCCAACCCGTTGTCTGCATATTCTTCAAAGTCAATCTTAGTTTCAGTGTACACTGACGAAGTTAACACCACCAAAAATATACACGTAACTTCAATAACACTGGCGAATAATACCATTTTTACGGGTCGATATAACAAAATTGCAGTCGTTTCAATAATCACACGGATTCTGAGCAAATGCGACGTAATTTACAAGGAAAATTATGTTTCAAAGTGGCGACGCTTTATCTTCTATATTATAACCCACAATCATATAAATACCTACAATTATGTTAGGTTACAGTACGGTATTGGAAATTACGCGTGTAATTAAGATATGTGGTAACGAATAACTACCTAAATGGACAATGGGTGTTTGGTATTCCCACCACGGCTTATCTACTTAAATTATAGTTTAAAAGCACAAACAGGGTTGAGCCATGTTTGTAAATTTATAATTAAGCAATAGTTTAATATTATTAAATACCCTATACAATTAAGAATTCTTTCTAATACTTTAACCTATATTTGATTTTTAAATCATAGGTTGCTTTTCACGGAAGAAAGCATTTTCGTTGAAAAAAATTGCAAAATAATTGGAAAGTAATTACTACAACTTACTTTTGAGGTCGGCGAAAATACAACCGTCGTATACAAAATCACACAAATCTCAAACAAAAATAATAAAGTTCTAAATTTGTCCAATCCTAATCATAAAGGGTCCAGAAATCCGCACGCAAGACATATTTTTCATCCACTTGTACGCGAAGTGTTAACAATAGATAAAAGATTCCCAAAACTTAAAAATTGGATTAGAAAAAGGTCTAAGCCCCAACTCTTACAAAGAAAAATTGATTAAAACAACATATTTAATGTGATTACAGGAAATGTAATAAACAAATATAAATTCAAAATAAAATGTTACATAATATTCGTGTTTCATTTGGATTACTTACAGCAATTGGTTTCACAGATAATTGTTGCTGCTTGGTATTTAATTTATTCAATTACTCGCTTCAGTTGTGGTTGTTTCTCCTTGGAACTTCTCTCTCAAAATCTTTTCCGGTAACCCTACTCTTCCTTCGGGAACGCTCCTTTTCTGAACTTTATCCAATTTTCCTTCAAATTCAGCTTCCTCCAAGCTCATCCAATTTTCCGCGTACGCCATTGATATTAAAATAATCCAGAACAAACATATTATTTTAATTATATTTGCGATATTTGCCATTATGGTATCGGATAAAAAAAACTTTTCAAAATGTAGAGTTTATTTATGTCGTTGACAGATTTAAGTGAGAAAATAAAATATTATATGGATGCGATTAGAACTTAGGTAGATATTTATATAGAAGCGGGATTTAGTTGATTTGATACACTTGTAAATGTAATAATAATTGTTGTTGTTAATAATTGTATTTTTATGCTCTACTAGCAGGATATAAAATGCATGAAATGCGAATCTAATTCTGTAATTTGTTTTTAAAACTTACATAGAAACAATTGAATTGCCATTTTGTTTTTTAGATCCGTTTTCAGGTGACGCTAGGTATCTGTATCTAGGTAGGTACGTTTTTTTTTATAAACCGCATAAGCGCTTTCGCGTACCAGAGGGCACGTAAACAATTTCAGTTTTCCACTAAATAATATTTTTTTTCTTTTTCTATCGACGTTTTTCTTTTTTAATTCATTGAAACCTTAATAAAGAGCTCAGATTGTTCATTCTAAACAGTAATCAGGTATCCAGTCTACTATCCTTCCGTAACTAATAGATTTAACAATCATTATTAGGTATACAGTGCCTATTGGTAACGCTAACCGGATAATTCCACCTTGCGCAGTCTGGTAAAAACACTTATAAATCTTGAAAATAACAAGAAAAATTAAGTATAACGATTATTATTGTTCGTTTATGACTCTCGGGTAAGTGTCATGATCGTGACCCCCAAAGAGGAGATAGCCCTTGTTATCGCAAGACAACGTGTCGCGCGAACGATGAAGCGACAATACTCTCGTTAACTGCTATAACTCCATGCAGGGGACTATTCTGGTGCTTTTACGCAGCTTGCAGGCCAAAAAATAAGCTACATTATATCCGGTAACGTAGCGTACTTAGGGGCTATATTACAGGCTCTATTGGGGGGTTTTACGAATTTTACGTAACCCGAGGAGCCCTTAATAAACGCCCTGGTCGCAGGTACGCCGCTGCCTACGTCTAAATAAGATAACTACGTTATACTTTTCAAGTTTCATTTCATTGTTTACATAGATTGCACTCTGTAGGTACCTACACAATTATGGAAAGCTGCCCCTATAAGAGCTATTTTTATTTTTTGGACAGCTACCGGCTTCAAACTCAGCTCCCGAGCAACTGTCAAAAAACTACAATAAAAGGTGTAGTTAGTGTTTGTAACGACATTATAGGTACTACATACAATATCAGTAATTAGTTGTTTTTACAATAGGTACTTAATACAATCTCGTCTAAGGGTTCAAGATCGATGAATTATTGTAAACATTACCAAATTTATCATATCCTAATTACACCATTAATTAATTAATTTAATATAGGTAGGTACGTGTCGTCGTATAATGTCAATAATACATATAAACGGTGTTTTATTTTATTGTAATTATGTTTACACCTTATTAGTGTATCGACATACGAGGGGCTCGTAAATGGGCATCATCACTAACTAGTTTGTTATTGCCTTATTGTTAATTCTCCACATCATTAGGTAATAATGTTATGGTGACGGTATCTTTGAAAAATGTAGTGCATATTTACCATTCCTATAATTTTATTTTCCTTTAGTATAAACCATTATTTATTCTACGGTTTTTTTTATTAGCAGATGGCTAACGACTATTGACTTTTGCCAAGCTTAAACCTTGTGTAATATCGAATTCTAGGACAAGAGAGGGATAAAACTTAGTGGAGTGAACTTTTAAATTTCGATTTTAAAAAACGTCGTAAAACATGTTCGTAACGCACATTATTCTGTTAAATTACCACTTGGTGCTTTGTTTGCAGGTACAATTAATCAAATAAGTACTACTATACAGATGTACAATGTACGTACATTATAAAGTCAGGATAAATGCATATTCTCATTTAACGGAAGGGATTTAGTGCTATTACCATTGATGGGACAACAAAGGACCATAAAAGGGAGGTTTGATTCAAGTCAAGTATTGAAGTATCTAATCAATGCTAATTCTATGATGCAACATGGATGCTACTGAGATTATGAATGTTAAAAGATAATACATTTGGAATTCTAGGAAGCTACTTAACAGTGCAGTTTCCATATTAAAATACAAGTCGACCTTCTAACTTCCATTTAATGAAATGAAATAATTACCTACTAATCAATTTATTGATTAAAATATTCGCACTTAGCATTATATTATAAAAAGATAATATTTAGGGCTTACCTACCTTTTATTCATTTTGACGTTTCAAAGGTAGAGAATAATATTTACTTAAAATCTTATTTTTTATTTAAAATTCATACAGGCACATTATTAATGATAATGTTATGATATTTTATAATAATGTGATATCATTAGAAAACTCACGACCCCTTATTAATTATGTGTATCTATGTTATTTTCCTGTTTTCAGCAATACCTACGTAACCTGATTAATAACCAACTCATGTATGGTACCTATTAAGTATTAGAGTCTAGTCAATTCTCCTTATCATTTACCTACTTTTTAGTTGTTCGACAAATTTGCTTGTCATTGTAAAACTTGCTTGATCATTTAATAGTCATTTTGTAGTTTGACGACCCGTATGGCGCAATGGTTACCATAATAGACCACTGTTCAATGTTGCTGGGTTTAATTCCCCGGGACACAGGGTTTGAACACATTCACGGACAACAGTCCAAACCCCAAAGGCACACGTCCTTTGAATATTTGTGTTTTCCATGTCAACCATGACATAGGGAATGTTAGATTGGGGCTATGAGTGTATAAGCGTTCTCTATCATTATAGATCGTGGTAAGTAGAGCAATTTACTCGTATAGTGATTGTTTAAATCCCCCACCCGTCTTCTATAGATTCCACCCTTGATGCAAATCAAGGCTATTTCATTGAAGCAAATTAAATTACCTTAGTCTAAGCTAAAAAGATTACCGAATATCACTAATTGACTACCCCGTAGCCTAGTTGATAGTGACCCTGCCTGCGAAGCGAGGGGCCCCGGGTTCGATTCCCGGCCGGGGCAGATAATTATGTGACAGATAAATGTTTGTTCTCGGGTCATGGGTGTTAGTGATGTGTTACTTGTGTTGTCCATGCCACCCGCGACACAGGTAACCCTGCTGCGGGGGTATGAGTGTGTTAGCGTTTATTTTTTATTTATTTATTATTAATTAAAATCAAAGACCATTAGTAAATCCATTTATAACATAAGCGTAAGCACCTTACTTTTTTATTCTGACATGCGGTAATTGATATCGACCATGCGACAATTTATCGAATAAGTACAGAATACACCACTAATATGATTCCATGATGCACCATGTCTCTTTTCGTTATATAACGTGTAATCTAGGAACGAAGCTTCAGTTGTCAGTCGTCTTCTGTACAGTAAGGTCACTTACACAGCTAATTATCCCAATTGGATTAAAAATGATCTGGAAAACAGTTTTAGTGGTGGTGTTCGCAGTCGGTAAGAATTTTAATTTCAAATTTTCCTTTTTTAAATAGATTACCTACTAAAGAAAATACTGCTTAAGTCATTTTAGGGATAACCGGACAAATAGCGTTGTCTTGTGTAGGTATAACGGATAAAATGTTAAGTTGCATACCTACCTATAAATTCCATTAATAAGCTGTTTTAATTTAATTTGTACCGACTTATTTAGGCTAGCGTAGTTTAAATAATACCTAATCCAAATGAATATCCGCATAGTGGTGCTTAATTTAAGATTAAACTTCTATTAAGTTGGTCTGGGAATCCTTAAATATTTCATTCTTTTATTTCATGGTTAACGTATTTTATTGTCGTAATTTAAAAAATCAAAGCTTAGTAACTTCCCTTGTTACTTAAACTATAACAGTATCTATCCTTAACATTTCCTCAACAAAGCACATTAAGTATATTATGAACCCTTCACTCTCCATGGATAACAATAATAAAGTTAAACTGGTGCTTTTCTAGCCCACAGAAATGAGAATCCGATTTTACTTTCTCAACAACTACCTATAACTAAAGACAATACATTCAGCAGGCGAATGTAAAAAAAGATCAACCATGTAAAGAACTTTTATCACGAGCTAGAGTCGTCTATCAACAGTCATTGAAATTAACCTGGCTAGTAATTAATTTGTACAAGAATTGAAAGAGGCATTCCCTCACGCATTAACCAGCGTGTGTTAGTGTTAGTTTTTAGTGTTAGGACTTAAAATGTATAGAGTTCCATCCGGCATGTGAAATGTGCTCTACACATAATAGTGAAAATTCTGCACATAATATTGAAGTTAAATTCTGAAGATCATTTTGACCACGTACGTACTTTTGAAATGAACTTCCTTCTAAGGTATTCCCTAAGAGTTCTTCAAAAAAGATGTATGTAAAGATCTGTGTACCTTTACAAAGTTCTCTGTTAAAACTAGCGTAACATAAACGACTTCTCCGGTGTTTGGTGTCTATAGGTGATGGTGCCACTATCAGATGGTCCGTTAGCTTTTTTCGTCAGCCTTTCAAACTAAATAAGTTATCTTAGCCCTGAAATAATGTCATGCGACTCATGATATGCTGACTGAACTATAAATTCTTTGTTAAAAAAAATTATAAGCTAAAATTGTAGGTATTATTAGTGGTAATTAGGTCGCACAAATCTACTTATAAACTGTGTGTAGATCCTACTTTAAGTAAGTATCTAGGGAAGGTGTTCTAAGAAACTTTTCTTATATAAAATTGTATTAAAAGCCAAATTATTCTTTCACTAAATCACTGAGAGACATAGTGATCTCTTTATTACGGAAGCCATGTAAATAATTCGCACAGAATATTACAGAGTAGGTCTCTACATATTATGTTACTAATCCAGTTACGTGGAATATACGATGTTTGATGTTATATTGTCAAATAATCGCTAATGTAAACGTGGGGTGTCTATTAACCTGATATCGGGACATGATCGATTACTTTCATATACTTTATCTAGATGTCTATCTTCACTACTAATAGGTAACCCACTTGAATTTTTCCATCGATAAAGGTACTTGCTAAATATTAGTAACATGAGGCAATTAGAATGGTCTGACCACAGAATTGGTGGTAGTCCACTTTCATCTGTCAATACTTCCTAAAGACCTTACTACGCTTTAAATTTTATTATTACGGGAATTTCAGTAAGAAAGTACTATAAGGTTATATTTTCGGAATATCAATGCGTAATGGGACCGTAATATGCAGTACGGTAAGGTCAAAAATATCAATCAAAGAAACTAGTAGGTATCCCGTCAAATGGATTATCTGCAGCTGCTAATCTTAAAGACTGCACAATACGTATATAAACGTAAATAAACGGACACGTTTATTGGCAAATAGTGTACATTTATCCTCCTGTAAAGCGTTTATTGCAAACGTCATTTAGATGTGTGTGCGTCATTTAGTGTTAGCACTGGATTCCCGATGCTAAATCTATGTTCACACTTCATAAAACCGTCCTGTCTGCTGCAAGAGTACACAGTACAGTCAACTCGACCCCTCTTCCTGTGGAGTGCCCGGCCATTTACCAATTTACGTCCTCCCAACGACCGCTTATTTCGCTTCACGACGATTTTAAACAGCTATTTTGGGCTAATTTCTTCGAACGCGTAATAGGGATCATTGGGAATATTCCCTTCTCTGTAATTTAGTGCGAAAGATAAATGAGATAGGTATTAGTTTCATTAATGGACACTGAATTTTATTTTTACAGGCATTTTTTAAGTAAACTATGTTTAGTGATAATGTTAGCTATAGCATCAGATGAACAGACATAGTGTACCTAACAAGTTATACATAATTACATACCCTCGAATAGTATATTAAGAAACTAATTAGTAGGTACCTAAGTACATATGTAGATATAAATTAATATGTTTACCATTACAATTAAAAATACGATTTCGAGTAATCTTCAGGGTATAAATTGCTATTATTTCCGCCCTTTTAAAGCCTTTATGAAGAAGTAACATACTAATAAAGATTATATTATCTGTATTACCAAGTATTACTCTAAAACACCTAAAATTACCATACCAATTACATACAAAGGATATCACATTGCAATTTCTGGGTTGTCAATTGTTAAAACTGTTGTCTGTAAGTACCGGGAATTACCATTGACGTTACGAACTTAAATGGATTCTTTTATCGGGAAAGTGCTAGCAAAACCTGAAGTGACGTTTACGTTTGTTGTTACGGTAACGTTGGCTTTGAACCAAGCGACACGAAGTAGAGGAATAGAGTCAGGCTGTTCTGTCTACTGTGATAGACTCAAATCCAAGCAGTTAGTAGGCATTAACCAGCCTTTCTATATGGGTGATCACTTGTGGTAATTTGTTATCTTTTCCATAATTCAAAACGCCCCCATATTTCAGAAGGCATGTGAAGCCGTCGGTACCTGTTATTATTTTATGATCGAACGAACTTACCAAGTGAAGTTCTTAATTATTTCCCTCTGTTGCAAAAGTATCATTACATGACCTCCTAATAGCAGTCGTTGAGCGTCTTGAGCGTCTTTGAGAAGTTAATTTTATTATCTAAAATTGACATTACATTCACAAAGTCAACTTGGTTATTGTTATTGGATTGGATATTGTTTGTTTCGTGATAATCTAACGAACAACTTTACTAAGTTAGGCGATGATTAGCCGAGGTTATAAGGTCTTGATAATTAAGTACCTATTTCTGATAATTCGTGGAAAGCTACATACAACTTGAATGCGTATAATTTACGTATACCTCACTCTGTACACTTAAGAATAACGTAATTTTGATAATATAAAATAAACATCGACACCACAGTTGATAATTATTATTTAAAGTCGTTGAATTATCATACTAGGTACATGAAATAAACAGATGAACAAAGTTCCACATTATGACGAAAAATACTTTTCTAGAATTGGTATCTTGGACTAAAAATATTGATAACCCACTACTTAAGTTTAATTTATTAAACCGGTTAATATTATGTTACCAATGATTGATTATAACGGCATTATTATTGAAGCTAATACGAGTATAGTAAATGTGCTAAAATCTAAATCGCAAACAATTACAGGAGCGATCGCGGAATACCAAGTGACAGATGACCAAAGAAACCAACTCAAAAACGTGCTCAAGGATATCTGCACGAAGAATGGCGCAGAGGACAAAGTTGGAGAAGTTGAGGTAAGAATCTATTTAAGAACTACGATTACTGATACGATACGATCTAACCTTTTAAGAGCTACGATTGTAAGGATAACACTTACCACTGTTACAACTCACAGCTTTCTCAATATTCTAAAAGAAGTTAATGTTTGTCAACAATCCCACCCAAAGTGGCGATGTTGTCTAAAGATGATGAGCGCACTAATTTACACTCTTCATCTTGACTGAAGACACCAACATGATATTCAACCGGAAATACCGACGCGGGCAGTTTATTTCAATTTATTATTTTTATTTTATTACTTACTTTGCACCTTTGGTCCTTTCAGGAAAAGATTAAGACTTTCGTTGACTGCATAAAGAGCTTGTTCGACGTTGATACTGTCAAGAAGGAAATTGAAGATGCCAAACCAAATGGCTCCCTTGATGAAGTATTCAAGAAGTAAGTAGTGACCAGTTGGTAGCGGCCATAGATGTTGTAGCGACTTTGTTTGCGCAATGAGGTCCTGGTCAATCATACACTTTGAATAAAGATGCTTTCTGTCTCGTTGCAATCGAACCCAGGACTTATTTAACGTCAAATCGGTGGCACCAGTCCGGTATGGTGACCACTGCATTATAATGTATAACTGTGTATAGCTAAATATGGTTCTTAGAGGGTGTCGTGCTATTAAGAGTTGACGCCTACGAACGCTGTTTTATTTAACAACCGATTGCCACACAAAATTGAGTCGTCTGCTAGTGCGTAATAAAATCTAAAAATGCACAAGTTTTAACCTGTCAAGTTGTCTACTAGGTACTGCGCCAAGTCTCCTCAGCTAAAGACCTGCCTCCACTCGTTATCCGCCGGAGTCACACCTTGCCTGGAGCAATCCGTCCGCGACCAAATCTCTGCCGCCGACAACGCCACTGACCAACTCATCGACTTCATCTGTTATAAGGACGGAGACAGAATCGCTCGTGAGTATCTCAATATAACGTAAATAATCCACAGTAATATAGCAATACATTAGCCACATTATTTATCAAAGATACTACTACTCTTCTACTATATACATCTTACTGGATTTCAATTGCAATTTAGTAATTTCTCTTTTGTTTGTTGAATTTGCTAGTTAAGTTTTTGCTAATATGCTAACTACTCGTTTACTTCGAGAATGCAATTACCTCCCTCACCGCAAGCCAAACGCCGTCCATAACGGATATAATTTTACATGACTAACCCAATTTCATGTCTTTGTTTCTTTTAGTGTTCATCGCTGAAGGTGGCCCTGAGTGCTTCCAGGAGAAGATGATCCCAATCCGTGAATGCGGTACCAAGATCAAGGACAGTGTACCCACGGTCGAAGCTGCCAAGAGCCTAAGTCTTGAGGTATTATCTTTATTTATCTATGTATTAATACAGTTATTGTTTGAGTTAATTATTGAAGGTCCAATTTATTCCGCGAAACTAAATTTGTATTTAAATCTGTCTAAAGTTTCTTAGGTAAATATGTTCTAGTTCAATCCTAACACCAGTACGCATTGCCTATATTTCTCACCGTTAAGTGTTGAATAAAAACTTGCCTTAGCCTAAGTTACATAGATTATGTAATTTTAATTTTTTTTATTGCTATTTGAAAGAAAATTGTCCATTTTGAAAGTATTTTTTAGTTTTCGAGCTATGTCCACGCATTTTAAAATTCAATGGGTGTCTAATTGCATTTTTCTATTCATTAACAGGATCAGTGCAAGAAGTTCGATGAACTAACCACTTGTGTGGTAACCGCTCTAGAGGGTTGTTCCACACCCACCCCGGCTAACATGGCGGAATCCCTCTTCAGATATGTACGCAAAGGGACTCCTTGCAAGGTGAGTCACATTTACGTACGTACTCCTTGATACAATTAAATCATACAGTCGGTAAGACAATTACAGGATCTCTATATATTCTTTGTATTTTAATTTTGTTTGATTATCTATTTCTGAGTCTATATTGCATAACACCGACCAATCGTTAAAGATTGGACCTATAATAATCTTTCATTATAACTACAAAAACTATTTCAAATGTATTGTTTATTGAGTTATCATAATTATATTATTATTGTTTAATTTTATTACCACAATATTTGTTTTTTCAGAAGTGATATGGATCTCCTGAATGACAGAAGTATGAAGATCTGACAAAGTGCCATTAAAATTTATGTATACAATAAAATATATAAATAATAAAGATCTGTTTTATTATAAAATCTACCTTTATGATACTTAATAGAAAAAATAGTAACAATATCTATACAATTCAAGACACAAGTCACGTTCAGATTGTATGAAAAGGCAAACCACTTACTAGAAAAATATTTAAAAAATAAAACAGGGTTTTAAAAATAAAACACTTTATTCGGCACTTTCCTAAGTATTTATCACAAAGCAACACCCAATATCTATCACAAATGTACCCGGGAAACTAATGACGACATTACTTGATTTCACTTCAATGTTTCAACACTGATTTTATATATTACACTGACTGTTTTCTTTATTGATTTAGATTAAATGTTGTTATAATTAAATCGATACGTATACAACATTCATAATTTGACAACTTAAAGCTCTTTAAACATATTTTATCAATATTTAATCATTTGGTTATGATTCGTATATTCGATAAAAACAATAAAATATTGTAATATATAAAATCACATGTACATGAATGATTAAATGGAGACTGTAAAATAATAAGTCAAAAAACGAATACAAAAATAATCTTATACCTATAGTCATTTGCAACAAAAATTACAACTTTTTTTCATAGAACTATAAACAATAAATTCTTAAATGTTTATATCAAAAGGTTGTTCGAAAAGTCATTCCTTTTGTACATATGATGTAAATGTTGCACGCAGGAAATCTTGGTGTAATTGTAAACAATAAAACGCCCCAAAGTACTTCAAGAGCCGATTAAAATATTTACCAACCTTTTTTTCGTCATATATGTAAAGAAATAAGATTACTTTTCGAACAACCCATTGATAAAAGCTGCACCCCTGAGTTGCAATAGAACAGTACGAATATGTAACAAAATAATAATGACTCGGGCCTTTTTTTATTCCTCCATATATTATAGGCTTGTAACAAACGATATGTTTTTCACCTGTTGTTACGTGGGCACTACAAACTGACATCTGTCACTGTCAAATTGAAGTTTGAAAACGGCGATGAAAATCTGTCACTGTCTGTCTGGTCATTTTCAAGTTCTAAACAATATTATTTTGTTATCGAGTAGTGTTTAATATTGGTGTCATATTATTCGTACTATATTTAACAAACTCAAAGAGCAAAGAGTGGGCACACTACATTAACCATTGCGTCACAAAATAAATTCAAAATGGAATGTAACATTACAGAAATACATACAGCAGCTATAAAAATAATTATTTAAACATTGTACCTAAATTTAATTAAAATATAAATAAACTTTTACAAAATATAGTTGGCAATCTTAATAATAATCACTTTATTTAAATTGAAAGGCTGATACAATATTCAATAAGATATTTACCAGCAATTAATAAATAAGTTACAAAAATATGGAAGTAATTAAATGCATGTTGTACACAGGTACATTATGAATTATGAATATACTTTATGAACTAACTCGATATAATTACGTATGTTTGTGACACTTGTTTCACTGTTATTACATACAAATCTTACTTTAATTGTTTTGTTCAACATACCTTATATAATCTTTTAAAAAAAATCAACAGCGCCTCATTTTTCCATTCATTTTTAAATAATAAAAATACAATGTTAATAGCAATTTTCATCGTTGATTTCCGAGCTATTTGCACGATAAAGTTTTACTCATCATTTAAATTACTTCGACGAGATTTACCAAAAACATTTTTTATACTACTGACACCAGGTGTCAAAAACATTTTTTACTAACAAACACATTGCTTCATGCTTAGCATTCTTGCACATACGGGTATAACTGTAAAACAAGTGTCAATGACTATCCTAAAGTGGATGGAAGCGAAACATTTGGCAAGGATCGATATGACGACGATATGTAGCTAAACAGCGTAGCTAGGCCTACTTACACCCGGGTAATACCCGGACAGACTACAACTTATACCTGGAACCTTAGTTATCTAACGTGTCATGTCATCGAAAAGCCTAGGCTTCATCTGGATTCGTAATAACGGCTTAGCACCATAATTATTGCGCTAAAATTAATGGCGTTAACATTGTGGATACGTTGATAAAATTCAGCTAAAACGCTTATAAATAATCAAACAGGCAGACAACCGAAAGCATGGCGATGCGTTTTGTTTTGTAATGTATAGAATAGCTTGAGTCTGGTCATATAGAAAAACGAAAGCGAAAGTAAATCGTTTTTAGGGTTCTGTACTTAGAAGGTAAAAACGGGGTTTTATTACTAAGACTCCGCTGTCTGTCTGTCTGTCAGCAGGCTGTATCTCATAAACCGTGATAGTCAGAAACCTGAAATTTTCACAAATGACATCACTTTCGTCATCTTTTCCGTTTCCGCTATAACAACAAATACTAAAAATAACAAAAAATAAAATATTAAGAAGGGGAGTCCCCATAAAATAATTGTGTTTTTCGTTTTTATTTGCTCAATATTAATAACATACAAC
>LGAG01000591.1:932808-954905 GCA_001278395.1 Lerema accius
CTGAAATAATTATACAGGCAGGGAACCGAAAGCATGGCGATGCATTTTGTATAGGGTCGTTTAAAACAGGTCATATAGAAAAACGAAAGCGAATGTAAATTGTTTTTAGGGTTCCTTAGAAGGTAAAAACGGGATTTTATTACTAAGACTCCGCTGTCTGTTTGTCAGCAGGCTGTATCTCATAGTCCGACTCAGACTTGACCGGTTTTTCTACATGTCTAGCTTCAATCGATGCTAAACATTACAAAATAAAAACGCTTCATCGCACTTTCCATTCGCTAATTGTGTAACAAGGATTTTCATACTGTTTGCTAAAGCCAATAAATGTAATATACTTAACGCGAGTTTGCACCAGCGTATTGTTATTATTAACGCGTTAATTATGTCGCTAGACGTTAATGGAGCCTAGACATGAAGCTAAAAATAATTCCCGATATTTTAACATGGTAACACTGAGTACAGACTAGCGAGAACTTTTCGTTGCGAAAACTACCAACAAGTTATTATAGCACTAAATAAAACTCATAAAAAATAAAGACATTTAAAAATAATCATTACTTGACGTTTACAACAGTTTAAAAACTTAATAAGTTTTTACAAAATATAAATAAACTGATTTGAGACATTTGAGCTTTGATTTGTTTAAACTTAAATAGTAAATCTGTGAAATTAGACCCACCAGTAATTACTAACTATAACTATCTATATTTAGTAAAATTTTACCGATGAATTTTAGACAAACTATTTTATTTTTCTATTACCTTTACCCTTCGATCAGTAATTAAAGAACTAGATATATAAATAAAATCAGCGACCAAAAACGTCCCCACGAAGTAAGCACCAAAACGAACATTTGGGCGTCTTTTTATGACTGACTATACTGTCAAACAAACTATACTGAAAATCGGCTTCAATCTGATTATAAACCTAAAGCAATGACTATAAGGTTGAAATTGCATCAACGCATTTTTATTTTAAGCTGATACAGAGAAGCACCATTAGGGACAATTTTCAATGCAACTTTTGTATGAAGTAGTGAATCTAGTTACTTCATTAGTAATCGAAGTCTACCAGAATATTTTAAGGCTATTGTAAGCAGTGTCTATACTATGCATACCTCTACTGCAATAGTTAGTTATTATTACACGTTTTAGAAGTCACTTAGTTACACTTAACTAAGTTACTTTTAAAGCGTACTTCAATTATTACTTAACTTTCTTGTACTATCAAGCTCTGTTTAACTTAATGCGAATAATGTAGATCAGCGAGATTAAATGAAATGTTTTAAAATTGATTTATGGTCAGAAATAAGGATGCATAAAATACCTATAAATTAAATTATTATGTATTAATATTTTAAAACAAAATTCCATATTATTGGGCAAATAACTCACTTAAATCTTGCTCTTCACATCATTCGCATTATTAATAATATAATAATCGTATTTGATCTAAGTACCAGGACATAATCAACAGAGAGAGGTCGATGACATGACACTAACCTAAGTCGTTTAGATGAGAATCGCAGCGATTGTCGTCGCCAGGGCCAACGAGGGCAGCAGTCGATTGCCTGAGTTAGGTTTCTCTGCGGTTTTTTCCTGAAACATAATATACACTTTTAAACTTATTGTATAAAATAAAAAAATATCCGACTATGGGCAATTACCTACAAATATTTACACAATATTTATTCCTTTATAGAATGAATTTTCAAGAAGCATTTTTTTTATGCTCCCCAACACGATACAAATAAAAAATCACTATACGAAGTTTACACACTATTTTACCCCCTTACGCAATGATTTTTTAGATACTGTTTAAATATTATTAAAACAGTACCAAATCTATAAATAAATGGCCAGCAAGGGTTTGGTGGCACTGTAAGCTAGCTTACTATATTTAAATCATAAAAATAATCTAATAATTGGAAATTTCTAATCAATATTGCAAATTCTAAATGCTATACATACATTCACGCACTACAATACGCACAAACAACGATACGTTATAAAGAAATAAAAAAATGTATTTATAAACACAAGTATTGGGTATACTTAATACTAATACTAATAAATAATTAATTTGTGACAACGCAAGGTCTACAAAATTTGTACATCTGTTTGCATATTATTCAAACAAAACTAACATTCCATACCAAATTATTTTATAACAACAAAACGCAGCAATTTTACATGTACCAGTTGAGTAAATAAAAAAACTAAAATACTATACAAATCTAGCAGCCAAATTAAATTAACATTACATAATTTTCACACTTACATCAGCCTCAGAGCTTGAATTACCTCCGGACTTTGTCTATTAGAAATGAAAAATATTATATTACTTCTTTGGAGTATTAGTACCAGAAGTGTGTTTGGTAACAATTTCACTTTATATGAAACTTTAATTTTGTATTGATGTCAATGAAATTTTATATATTATTGTACTCGTATTAATTTATGCGTTCCTTAAGTAAGCCGTAATATTAGAGTTCCTAACACCGAAATAAATAACTTGAATTTTAACCTCCCAAAGCCCTTTTAGCAGTATATTGTAAATGTAGTGTAATGATTAGTTCTTAAGACGAAATAAATAATTGTAATTTTATGAACCCCCCTCCCCCTTATTAAAGTGTACAAAAAATAACCATACTTACACATACTTTACGTTTAACATACTTAACCACTCTCATCTAACGATAACAACCGGGATCAACCGATCGTGCCCCCGATATATGTACTTAGTTATGGTTAGTTACATAGACATTATTAACATTGACACAAGACAACAATAAAATTTACACTTACAATAACAGCGTAGTCGCGGCAGGGCGTGGCCTTACGTACGAACTTGAAGAGCGAGTCAACAATGTTAGCAGACGTTGGCGCCGAGCATGTCTCAAGCGCACTCACCACGCACACCTGCAGCTCAGACAACTTGGTGCACTCCGACTCCTGGAGGACAATGACGTTATTTATTACGACAACGCGAGACAAAAGGGATGGTTGAGGAGTGTATGTATTATGGGCGGGTGTGTGTGCACGTGCATGCATGCGTGCATACGTGCGTGCATCGGAGCGTGGGTGCGTCTGTTTGCATGTGCAGTGTTTAAGCGTGTACATGTGAACGCGTGCGTGTGTGGGTGTCCTGTTGTGTGCGTGTGTAGGATATATCAACTAGAAACACTCACTCCAAACTCGAGCTTGGGTAGACTGTCAGCAGTGAAATCGTTTTGGTCGAATTTGACGTTGCCACCTACTGTCTCGTTCACACACGCCTGGATCATCTCTTGCTTCTCTTTCAGACACTCTGGTCCATCTTCGGCTATGAACACTGAAACGAAAATATGTTAATATTCAAGCAACTTGAGAAACATAGGCATAACCATCTTGTGCCACTGCCTACTACTCAATTGGTAACTAAAGGACTTAACTAAGTTTGTATTCTAGGACAGAAAAGAGAACTTAAGGAAGTTCTTAATAAAGAAATATTTGCTTCGTGTTCCTTCTCATAAATTCAGTCAAGGAAATTCAATTGTTACATGGAGGAATAATAATGGCTAATCTTGCACTTTACCCGTCATTTCGTCTATTGTATAAAACATTTTTTTATAAATACAACAGGAAACGGTTAAATGAAATAAACACCAAAAAAGGAATCCCGCGCTGCAGGGTCCCGTCGACATTCTAAACACTAACCTAAATAATCGTCATAGTAACATAATGAGTAAACTATACTCACAAGCAATCCTATCTCCCTCCTTGTAGCAGATGAATTCTGCGAGCTGCTCGGACACATTGTAGACGGTGTTAAGGTTTTTCTTCTCCTCAACCGAAAAGCAAGGCTTCACAGCCTCTGTCATGTTGCGGAAACAACCCTTAAAGCTGGGAGTCTTTTCGCAGTACCTGAAATGACAAAGAAATAGATTCTTAACAGCACTGACATGAAAAAAGGCGGGTGATTTAAAATAAGAAGTGCAAATCGATTTTTTTTAATGATTAATCGATAAAGCTGGTTTCCGACACAATAGTATAAAAATAATCTACGTTCACACGTGTTACCATGATACCAAGATGAATAGATTATTTTGAAATTGATTTGAATGAACTATTATGCTTTTCTTTTCTACATAGGTATAAAATAAAGAGCATTATTAATTATAGTTCAATAGATACAATCGAGACTTGTAAGTGTTATTTTATTTACTCTATAGACTAAGCGCAAAACAGATGACAGGATGTGACCTATTATTTATTTCCTAAAGTGTTCCTAACCGCTGACCTGAATGAACAGTCATGTTATTTATATGAGTGGATATCAAAGGTCACCTACGTCGTAGCGAGTCGGAATAAAATTAGGGCAATTGCCTACCTTTACTATGTAGTTATCCCTTTTCTAGTATAATTAACAATTATTGAATTACACCCAGTGGGAAGTCGCGTGTTATTTAGCAGTTACTATAAGTATGTGGGGTTGTATGTTACAGACAAAAATTTTCGTCAGTCATTGCGGGTATTTGTGAAGAATTTAGATCCTATAGAGAGAAAATAACCGAGTATTACATAGCGGAATTTGTAATAATTATAATTTGTTTGTAATATACCTACACTTAACTTGACAATAACATTACATTACACGAGAATATTCGTCAGTCACAGGGACTGTGTTGTAATCTAATTATCAATATCGAATCTGTAACGTTACAACACATTATACTCGGTATGGGACGCCTCTATGGATCCTAAATCGGGATTCTCAATGAATTCAAGTACTATTTTTAACATAATCTTGCAATGCCCAAATGAGGCATAATTATATTAGGTCAGCAACTTTGTATATCTTTGTGTACTCACTTTTTGAACACTTCATCCACTTGTCCTGTGGGTTTAGCAGCTTCAATCTCGTCCTGCAGCACCGCAGGGTCAACCAACTTCTTTAAGCACTCTGAGAAGTCTGTGAAGGCTTTCTGAAACCAACAGAATTGAATTATTAATACATCACTTTTAAAAGACAATTACATAGGACAAGTACACAAACAATACAAACTATCATTTAATCATGTCGTAGAAATGTACGTATGCTTTATAGATATTTTAGCGACAGCAATTTTATTAAAAATATATCGTTGATTAAATTTTAATCCATAACCGGCTGTAAGATTGGTTTTTAAAGCTGTGGATTTAGTAAATAAAATAAAAAATAAACAATTCCAGATGTAATACTAACCCAAAGCTATAATCTATATTTACCCCAAATAATATTCTCACTTCCCCTACTTCCATATAACCACAATTATCATAGATACGTTATAATAATTCTGTAATTTATGTTAAAAGTCAGTAAAGGGTTAACAACGTGATAATAATAATTACGGCGTCCTGTTTGTATCAAGTTAGAGATAGTAGTAGGTATAAATTTTCTGACCCTTGACTGTTCAAAGGTTATAAGTAGAACTGACTCAATTAGGTGTAATATAACTAGAAGTTAATGTGTAAAACAAATAGATGCTTTAGGAAAGGTTTTGTTGTTGATTTCAATTATAATTAAAAACCTTGTACCTATGTAGCTACAAAAGATTTCTAAACATCAAAGTAAATTGCAATGTCATTGAAATTTGAAATATCCTAACAACTGCGATTATTAGGTCCAAAAATTACGTAGTAAGTAAGCTAATTTATCAGTATTTCTTAAGCACATGGTTACTGATTATATTTTCAAATATTGATAATCAGATATTAAAACAAACATAGATTATATATTTATCAACTAAAGCCGTGGCGACCTCGATACGCATCCCTTTACAGTATTGCGTTATAAGTAATTTGGTAAGTAGGATAGATAATATCGGTAAGTAATAAGTAGTATTGGTAAGTAGTAATAACTAACTTACTGCTCAGGTCGATATAAAATACAATAAATACAAAATATTAGCAATCTTCCCAGTTGGGAGCGGGTACTTGTAATGGAGCGGGTGCGTGTAACCAAGCCAGTACGTGTAACCAAAAGGGTCCGTGTAACCAAACGGGTGTATGTAACCACAGTTATGTACATTGGTGGTGTAACAGAGCTGCACCTATAGACAAATGTCTTTTCTCGACACGCTCCCGGCATACGCCGCCTTCAAAATCTATGGGTATGTCATTGGGTGTGAAAAAAAGGCTTCGCTATTGTCATTCGCATTCATTTTTACGGTACCGTCTGGCGTGATCTTAGAAGAAAAAAGCGTCTAGAGAGGCGGGTGCATATACCAAAGCGGGTGCATGTACCAAAGCGAGTGCATGTAACTAAGCGAGTGCGTGTAACTAAGCGAGTAAATGTAACCAAATAGTTGCGTGTAACGAAGCAAGTAGTGGACGCAAGAGCGGGGCGGGTTGTGCAGCATTACATAGTCACCTAATAGCCGATACTTAAAATCACAAGTTGGCCTCGACAACTAGTTACGTTTACTACGGAAAACTACTATACGAAATCTTGGTTAAATCTAGCATAAGTTTTTTCCATAAACTAAAAATTATGAAATAAAAGATTTAATTAGTTAACAAAACTTTAGTTTGTTTTTTATTTTTAATACATCTACGTATTTATATAAGGAAAACGTTAACGTTATTATATGTATATTTGATAATTATATAAAATACCTATGTATTTCCGTTACAAGACCGTACAAAAAACGCTTACACAAAACTATGACCTTTGGACCGATTCACAACAATACACAGGTTAACGGAATTTTAGTGACATCTAGATAGGTGATTCAAATTAAATTTCCAGTTATTACGTTAACAAACGTGGTCATTTTCTATAATTCCATTATTTTAGTAATGTATTTCTTGGTAAAAAAACAAAAATTCCCAAATATACCTACTTCTTCGTGAGTAACGGTTTCTAGTTCTATTTAATACCGATATTACAGTAACAATGAAATCTAAATAGCTAAGTAAGGTCTTAAACAGGGTTAATGACCCTGCTGTTTCGCCGACTTCAGAACCATGTCGATAAAGGTCGGACATGACCAAGACTGTTAGTGTTTGTCATCACCCTTATAAAAAGCAATGACTAATGGCAACCCTGACTATAGGTATTCATCGTATTAGACTACAGTACCTCTCCACTTCCTTCTGACAATATCAATTTACAAACGTCCGGAGTCCAAATTACAGGGATTTATTACATCATCAAACGCAACTACTGGCGTATAAAACTAAGTTATATTCTCCAAGATTCTCTATGGTGGAATGGATTTTACAATATAAGCCTTCAAAATATCCGATATATGAAAAAAAAATCTGCTCTAACTGGGAATTGAAGCTGGGACCCGTTGTCTGGCATTGTCAGCTGCACTAAAGGTCCTCAGGGCAAGGAGAACTGATTTGGAGCATATTTATGTAATAGGATATTAATTACTTCTAAACTAACAAACAACCCTACTTTTAAAGAAACCGGTTCGTAGTAGTTAATTAAATAAGATCTTAGATATTTAGTGTGCCGACGATAAAGGGAATATCAATCTTGACTATCTGGTTTTAAACAACATTTTGTCTTGAGTAACTCAATTATAAATCACAAAAACAGGTTTTGAATAAAAAGTCTTAAGCAGTCGTTTGAAATGTCTTCAAGTAAACAAATGGGTGTTACGTAGGTACCCGCAAAATTATCAATTTTCTGGTTTATACAAATTATATAAGGCGTTAAACAAGGTTTTCGCATACCTTCCAGTAATATTTTTGAGTAGGTTCTTAAATTCCATTTGATACACCTACATTTTAGTTTCTCTTTGATTTAGTTGTCATTATTTTTTAATTATTTACGACACTTATACTCGTATTTACCTCCAATTAAACTTCAAAACGTAAAACTGTTTGCAATATTATTGAGTTTTCTTGTTTTTTTCACATATGAACATAACGTAAACATAACGCATTTTTTACACATGAAATATCACAAAAAAACCGACCCAACTCAACAAATGAGTCTTCAAATGAAGACAGTTCATAATACAGTAGGTACTCGTAGACAAGTGGAAACATGCATATACCGACGTCAAAGTGGGCCATCGGGCGTTTTTTGTTCAGCCGGGTTGGGAAAATCAATAATGTGTCGTCATGCAGTTCTGTGTCCCTGTTGTCTCTAAGATAACAACTACTCATGGAGTATCATGATACGTATACCACAAGAAATAGGTATATTTTTCTATGGAAATCTCCACAAGTAAACAAGCTAACGCCTGATGGTAAACAATCAGGATCCTTATTCTAGGATTTTTTCAAATAGTTCAATCGATTCACAAATTCACAATAGAATCTCAAGAGAATAAATAATCCATTCTCAATAGTGTCTCGGCAGGATAATTTGAAAAATATCGCGTTCTATTATTAATTTATTTGTTAAACCATTGTATTAACGTCGTAATGTTTTTCAATCGGTATGAGGTAATTAGCTATTTTGTACCTACCTACTTAGCAATATTTCTGATATGCAACCGCAGCGGGTACGTACCTATACCTATATCTTACATAATTTTCCTGTAGCGAAGCGTATACGGGTACGGACTACGGTACCTACTGTTCATTGAATAAATACTTTCATTCTCCGTGCATGTACCACGGTAGGTACGTAAATGAAGTCTATTTATAAATACCGTAAGATGTACCGTACCGTAAGATAAGTGAACTTTAACATTCACGACAGACGCATGCATTTTATTTGTAGTAAATGCAATATCAATTTGCCTATGAAATATGGAGGGATACTTAAGATTGTATACTGTATACTCAAGATTGCACGACGAAAAAAAAAGTAGTCTTTGATGCAGTTTATAACTTTTTACTATGACTGTAAGTAAAAATAATGCAACTTGGGAATTTTTAAAAGATGTACGGAGCAGTTTTTGTCTTGTATTCCATTTTAATGCACCTTTAAGAAATGGCGGTAGATTAAAAAATTGGCGTTCATCAGCTTACCATTGATGATTTATTCAACGAAGCTCCATCGCAAAAAACAATAATAACTCGAATAGATGTAAGATAAGCAAAATACTTGTTACTTTTTATTTCCGCCAAAATTAATGTAGTGTGATGGAGTTACATATTTTATTTTTGATTAAATTATGGTTAGAAGGTAACAAAAATCTTGCAGACTTTGAATGGCTTTGCAATTACATCAAAATTCGTAGGTGATATAGATCACACATCTCAAAGAAAAAAAGCGCGGCGAATACAAACAAAATAATTGGTTTTTAATTTTTTTGGGACACCTCATACATAATGCAAAGGGCAAAGCACAAAACATATCAAAATTAAATCTATCCAATATAATATCATCCAACAGAAAGTTTTAAAATATTGTGGTGAAATTGAGAGTAAAAGTAACTTAGGTATTCATAATCCAATAAATTTGCCTTACCTCTGCATTGGTATAGGCGTCGGCTCCCCCATTCTTGGCACATTTTTCTTTGAAGACTTGAGTGGTCTTGTTCTTCATCTCCTCAACCTGTTTCTGGTCAACCTTTCCCTGGAGTTCAGGAGGCAAGGATCCTAGGACATCCGGAATAGAAGGCTCCGTTTGGGCCAGAGCATGACCTGAAATAAAATTATAAGTTCAGTAGGTTTGACAGTTTGAATTTAGAGGGTAATATATTTTTTTTTTCAAAGTAATTCAAAGGCATAATAAGCAAGCAGGATATAAAAATTTCAGAAATTTAAATATTAACAAATAAGATTTTTTGTTTTGTTTTCCATTGTGAAGATACCTACATAGTTCATCGGAACGTCATATTTATTCTTTTGTACCACAATTGCAATAACTCATAAAAATTAAAATGCTAGTCCATGATTCTTGAATTACACTCGTACATTTTACAATTTTATTACATTCAATAATTTCTTGCTGTCATGAGATAATATTCTAAGGTTCTATGACATAGCAAATTAATATTGTACAAACGCAAACACTTTTGAAGTTGAGTTTATAAGTATAGGTTTAACGCCGGCCGAAGATAGAAAAATATTTTTCGTCTTTTAAGAACAATGTTTTTGGAAAAATTAACAATAAAATAACATTGAATTTTAACACAAAACTAGAAAGAAGATGCAGCCGATTTACTAAATTGCTTGTAAGCAAAATAATAACGTCTTGCCACATTCTTGCTTGCTAATGAGTAAATAAATTATTTGGATCATTTTGAAACCTTCATCGTCAGAACCGACTGACATCGTTTCTTTGTCTAAATCTAAATACCCCTCCTATATTTACCTATTATATGTAAACGACCTGATAAATAAGAATTTGCTTACTACTTAAACAATAATTAGATACATTTTCTTATTACTTACCGATAATCACGACGAACAAAAAATACTTCAAAGCCATTTTCTTCTTGAGTTCAAAAGTGTCTTGCAAAATATCCGGGTAAATGACGATTAAAATAATTAAACTATGGTTCCGTGGATTGTCCTTACACAACAATAATAAATTATTTGTGTTTCTAAATAACTGACACAAGCAATTACCTTTAATCACAGAAACAGACTGATTAAAAAATATTACTTTTTGTCTTCCATCCAAATCTGACAAATGACAGAAAGATGTTCACAAGGCAGGCAGTGACTGACTGCACGTCAACGTGACTGCAAATTCACGTAAAAAGTGTCAGTATTAATCAGTGTCAAGTTAAATGTCGCGGACTGACTGACTGAACTGAAAGAATGAACTGATTCAATTACTTGACTGAAACTGACACTACTGACTACTTGTTTGTTTTGTTGTGATTGTGATGCTGATGTGAATGTTGTCTCGTGTTGGTCAGCTTTATTATTATTATTAAACTAAACATTTTATATAGAATTGTTTCAACGAAATTATATTTTATTTCACCTACAGATTTAATTGTAAACAGTTGTATGTGGTATTTTCGGTTGTTTGAAAGTATGCGGTGTATTGTATCATCCTGTTGTAACGACGATTCTACCTGTATTTCTCAAGGCATCACCTTTCATTCGTAAGTATTATTTTACTTGTTTTAATATAGTATAATAAATTACAAAGTACATAACAACGTACATCCGAAAATAATCTAGCACCATATCGAGGGAAGTACCAAAATAGATTTGAAAATATTTGGTCCGCCGTTCTAAACATCATCAATTTTCTGCAAACTTAACACTTAACAAACGGTATCTGCGTGCCAAGTTTCATCTTAATCCATGCTAAGATTACCATGTAAAAGGAAGCAAGGAAACTCAGAGTTCAAACAGTTTTCACATTTATAAATTTTAATATAATATCTGTGGGATAGGATAGGTAGCAGGCTAGGTTAAGATTTATCTAATATTTAATTTTCCTTTTCCTTTCTTCCTAGCTTCCCCATGGGCATTGGATGCCCTCTTTCTTGCCCTATGGGCATACTTTTCAACATATTTTTCATTTACCTGTAACTTTTTCTTCTCTTTTCTCCCAGATTCCCCACAGATCCGTTACAATGTATTGCATGGCTCAGGGCATTGAACAAAGAAGACTACAAGCCAGATGAGATGAGTGTAATCTGCTCCAATCATTTCATTAAAAATGATTTATACATAGACTGGAATGGACAGTGCCAGGTCCGTGTTGAAGCTGTGCCAATGGTTAACTTGGTGGTAAGTTTACTTTGAATTGTATTATTTTATTCTATGTATTTGTTGTATGGACAAACCCTAAAGGCACAGTTGTACGTAGTGATGATTAATGTTGTTAACTAATTGAAATAAAGGGTAATAAATGGTAAGGCCCTGTCTCAAAATACCTATTTATAATTCTGTAAAAAATATTACATGATTGATTATTGATCTTTTTTAATTTATGTTTGTGCAGAATTTCTCAAATAATGATTGTTGGAGAGCCTGCGATGTCAAGGTAATGATTTGTTGGGAATCTATTTTGCTATAAATCTAAACTAGAGTTTTACTACTTAAAGATATATTTTTTTAACTATACAATTCTGCGTTTATTATAAGTCTCATTCATCCTTGGTATATAAATTGTATTTATTGTAGAGTTTATAATAACTACAATAATAATAATAATTGACAGTTCTAGTTTTGATTTTGTCTATATCTATGGCTATTTGTATGTTATTAATAAAAAAAACATCAACAATATAGGAATGCTTGCTGTAATAATGGTGGTAGTCACTATTTTTTATTGTTTTTTACAGATGTGCAGAATATGTTTTGCTAAAGATTGTAATCTCTACCAAATGACCACATGTAATGGATTGGATGAGGCCTATGAATCATTAACTGGATTATTGGTAAGATCGGAATGAATTATACTTTCTTTATAGCGATAAATATCTTTCCCACTATTATGTCTAAGACCTCAGTTTAATTCTGCTTTTAGATGGAAAATGACAGTGACTTGCCTTCTTACTTGTGTGTTGAATGTGCACATCGGCTGCTCAACTGTATTAACTTCAAGAACAAAAGCTTACGGTCCCACTCAGTGCTGTTGGAGACTATTAAAAATCATGGTCAAGTAAGTTCTTTCATTTAAAAGTGTGTACTAAGTATAATGGGAGAATGAACAGTAGAGAAAATTGCCTTATGCAAATCAATATTACGACAACTAGATAAATATTTTGAAATGCACATCTTTACTACCTAGTTTGTGAAATGCACGTTACCTTAAACTTTCTAAAAATGGAGCTGCATATAGGATTCATATTAAAATATTAACCAAATGTCTATTAGACATGTGAAGTCTAGCCTTATACAATTTAACTTTTATATATTTTCAGATAACACTAGAATCATTGCAAACAGCAAGTGGGTACAGTTCAAAGTCAAATCTTTGTGTTAAACACATACCGATAGATCACTATGACCTAATAATTGAACATAAAGGAAGTGATGATGATAATACAGAGATCATACAAAACAACAAACAAATGAACATAACAGACACAATCAACAATGAGTCTAATATCACGTATAGAATTAAATCAGAGGATTTTGATACCTATAACCAAAATATTAAAGATACAGTTGCAACCAATCACAATACAGAATACTTGATTGACACAAGTTTGGATATTGTCAGAATTAAAACAGAAAATGAAATGATTGAGAAAAGTAGTATTAATGATGCAGCTGTTGAAGAAGACATGTGTAGTGATGAAGTAGGCCGTATGTATTATTTTTTTTTTTAATTATGATAATGAAGCATCAAGTTTTAATGCAATGTTTGACTCTGTAGTTTGTGATGATGATTTTATTTATGTAATTTAAGTTAACCTTCTATTATTATTCTATTATTCTTAGGTGAATACCCCTGGGAAAACTCAACGCAACTCAAGTCACCAGGAAGTGAACAAGAAATTAAGCCCAGTTCCAGAACAGATGAAAATGGATTACTTGATGCAAATCAACTATCTTGCAATTTGTGTTCTTATCAAACTACAGAGGAATTACTGATATTAAATCATTTGAAAACTCATTCGAAAACCAAATTATTAATGTGCGTTATATGTAATTTTAAGACTAAAGATAAGCGAGTTCTGAAAGAGCATAAAAAAGTGCATTCCCTTCAGAGAAATTTTTCATGCCACATATGTAAAAAAACTATTAATTCATTAAATAATTATTGGAGGCATTTAAGGACACATAAAGATGAAAAACCATATTCATGTGATATTTGCGGGAAAGGATTCAAACGTCCGGATCACTGTAAAGGTCATATGATAGTACATTCTAAGGAGAAAGCATACTCGTGTGATATATGTAATCAAGCATTTAAACGAAAAGATCACTATAAAACTCATTTGAAACAGCATACAGAAAGAAAATCAGTATACACGTGTGACGTGTGCAAGAAGTTCTTTAGTCGAAAATCAAATTTGCAAACTCATATGAACTTACATACTGGTGAAAAACCATATTCATGTAAAGTTTGTAATAAGAAATTTCGTAGAACCAACAATTTAAAAAAGCACTATATGCTACATGACAAAAAACCATATTTATGCGATATATGCTCTAAGTGTTTTAGTAGAAAATCTAAACTGAGAACTCATATACAGCAACACTCAACAAGAAGTCCTTGCACATGTAATGTTTGTAAAAAAGTATATATATCAAAGGCTTCACTTCTAAAACATTTACGTAAATATTGTCTGGCTGTCAACGCCGCTACCTAGTTGTAAATAGGATAAAAATAATTAGGATAGTAATTAAAATCGATATATGAAAGATAATTATGTTTTGGAAATATTTTTATATATTATAAAAAATCATTGACAGTCTAGTCTTTTATTTATAATGTTTAAGTCGAGGTTTTTTTTTACGAAGACAGCGTTAATTTGGCATGAGCGTTAACAGATAGAGCATTTGTCTAATCTATCGTTTTTTCGTCGTGATCTTACTGTGTCTTTTTATTGTAATTATCGATTTAAAAATAAAAGACACAAATTAAAAGAAATTAAAGAATAAACAATAATTAAATGTTAAAATAAGTTTCTGTATACCTACTTCTAAATATTTTTAAAAATTAATGAAATAAATAAAAGTAGTGCTAAGATTGTTTACCTTTTATATCACGACGAAAAAAACGAGGTGTAGAGAGGTTGTTCCAAAGACATTGATTTTTTCACAGGACTGTCGGCTATTTCTGTTTAAAAAATGTAATAACACCAAAAAGAAATTATTTTCTTGATAATAATATGAATTTATTTTTCCACAACCTATTACATTCTTTTTTTTATTTATTCTCTATATTCTAATAACAGAGACAATAAACGAATTTGACGTAAATGGATAACATTATTTGACAAGTTGGCTATGAATTCGGTACGTTAAAATTTTTTGTGCTATTTAATTTAGATTTAAAATTATTTGTATTAGTGTTTAACGAAATATAAAAAAATAAATGGCTTTTTAATATAATTATGTAAAAGTGTCTAGAACAATGTTTACGCAAATTAATAGTAATACAGTAATCCACTGTTATCGTGCTCACGAAATTGTTCCGTATGAAATAGATTCCAGACAAAGAAGGAATAAAAAAACACAAAAATATGTATTGGGTAAAGCCGAAGCTATATCCGCCCGTATGTATGATCAAGCACCAGCATACACAAATCCAAAAGAAGTGAAGAAAAAGAAGAAGAAAGTCGCGTTTAAACCTTGTGAATGTGATGATTATAGACCAGAAACATGGGATTCAATAATTGATTATTATGGCAATGAGAATACTACACAAATATGGGATGATCAAGAAAATCAAATGCCAATATTTCAAGAGGAGCAACATAGTAAGAAACCTAATAAACAAAGACGGAGATCGAAATCACATAAAAAGCATGCTCGTTTTGTATCAAATATACCAGACAACGAAGATGAACTATATTATCAAACGTGCGGATGTAAATGTCAAATACACCCTGATGAACCGGAACCGTATCCGGCTACAAAACGATCATCTCGAAGCTATTTAGGTATAAATAATATGGCTAAAGTAAAGGATAAGTTGCTATGCATGTGCCGTAAATATTCGCAAAAGGTTATAGATGTGAAACCTTCCGGTACTCCCACCCCACCATCTCCTTCCGACCGACCGCCATCCGTCCGACCACTACCTAGCAATATAGATAAGGTAGATCCGGACAAAGTATTAAGAAAAATGCACAGAAAAGATCGAAGGGAGGAAAGAAAGAAGGTAAAAGAAATTATTATTAAAGAAAAACACGAAAGTGAACAAACTGGAGACGCATTTTTTCAAGTTCTAGTCAATCCAAAAGACATGTATGTGTTAAATCCGACAGACATTAAAAGAAACATATTAAAGTATGGAAAATCAGAAAAAAAAGAGCCTGAATGCATATGTCCTTCTAGGGGTACACTGAGACCTGGCGAAGTGTGTGAAGTCGGCTCTTGTCAAAAAGCGTATAAAAATAAACAAACTAATTTTCATTGTTGGTGCAAAAAAAAAATTATAGATTGTGGAGACGCCACATGTGACGCTTTAGACGATAGGCAAGAACTTAATGACGGGCGAATAAAGTTAAAAAATGTAAACAGGCCTCTGTTAGAGGTGCAGTTAGATATGGATAAAATGTGTGTTGTAAATCCTAGAGAAATTCATGAGAAAATTGTAAGTACCAGAGCACTTGATGACATATGTTCCTCTGGAGTTTGTAGGCAACATGCATTAAATAGTGATGATCCATTTACCTGTAGATGCATTAGAAAAAAAATTGATTCTGATATAACAGAATGTTCTGAGAAAACTTGTAAGGATGAGATAAAAATGATGGAAGGAAAGAAAAAGAAAAAATGTAAATTGAGTTTATTTTGTAAGCGTTTATGTAGCAAATCAGAAAACTGGTCAAGTCGAAATAGAGATAATAATGAAAAAAGAATAAAAAGGCGTTCAGCTTATGACATAAGTCCAAATAAGATATTACGTAAAATGTCTACGCAATCTCATAATTTGCGCAAAGGTAAACAAAGTTTTATTAGTATTTAAAGCCAATCTACCTTGCGTATGGTGCACTCAATTAAACAGTAAACGAGGCTTACAATGGGGAGGACTTTTTCATGTCTATCTAGAGTGCTTGTAAGGTATCGTTAGGTAGGTCATTAGGCTGCCAAGGCCATATTTCGAATCGAACATCTCCCAGGAATTACATGATGCATGGAAATGCACTACATGGATTACATGCACTGAGCCGGTATTGCATTAAATACTAAGCACTCTTATATTGTACAAGCAAATTCGGCACAAACAACTTAAAATTTGACCTAAAAAGTAATCATTAACAAAAAAAACCGACTGCTTCTAATTGGGGGCTTAAATAAATAATAATAAGATAATAAAGTTTGGGACTATGCCTTCTGTAAGTTGCTATATACAAATTAATGCCTGTAATCCCAAATGCCCCGTCGAAGTGGTCATCATGGGACTACTGGGAATCTTTATCCCAAAAGACCAATTAATGGACTTTTTGGGATTCAGTCAACCCAACAGTCCCGCCCCGGGACTACTTCGACGGGGCATTTGGAACTACAGGAATGAATATGTCTTTATACATTTATCTATTTGACAAATAAGACGCTTCGAAGGACACTACAGTTCAATAGTTTAGAAAGTCTGAGTGGACAGATTATCATTATCATACACATATATACGAGGTTATATAAAAGCACTTAGGGAAATTAAAATAAAGTGAAATGCTTTTTTTTTCAGACAAGCGTAAAATGAAGGAAGAACCCCCTAAAGTTAAAAAAAAAGATGAAAAAAAAATAAAAACTGAAAAGAAATTGAAGGATGAACAAAAATTAGAAGAAAAAAAGTTAAAAGAGGAAAAGAAATTACAAGATGAAAAAAAAATACAAGATGAAAAAAAAGTGAAAGAAAAAAAAATAAAAGATGAAAAAAAAGTAAAAGAAAAAAAAACAAAAGATATACCCAAACCAAAACGAGAAGTATTATCAAAACAATCTAACCCGAAGCACCTTAGTAAAGAAAAACAAGAAAAATTAGGGAATAAATCGAAATATAACATAGAAGATATTATTTGTGCCTGCGCTCATAAATACGACATACATAATAACGATAATAACGTGGATCATGTTAAACGTAAATTGAATCACAAAATGAAAGTAAAAAATGTTCCAGATCCTAATTCTCAGAAAGAGATCAGGAAAAGAGCAAAATTAGATAAGAAAAATGAACTAAAAGCAGCTAAGCAAAGGTTAAGAGAAATAAAGTATATGCAAAAGGCGATGGACGAAGAACCAGTAGATACGAATTTTTTTACAGCATTTTTGCTTGGAATATTTAAGGTAATTGTTCATACTGTTTATTTCACGCTTAAAACGATAATTTATATAATAATTCATCCAAAGAAATCTCACATATATTTTATGGATAGAGTTAGAGACCCAGAAGGTACATATCGCAAATTGAAAACGTGGATCCACGACGCATTTCTGATGAAGAAATTACAAATAACCCATACTGTAAGAGGATCAGATACTTTGGGTATACTTGGTGATCATTTTTACGAAACTGCGATATATCAAACTTTGGCTAATAAAGGCAAAACGAAAGAGGAGCAAATGCGATTTGAACAGAAGAGTAAAGCTAGGCGAAGAAGGATAATGAAACGTGAACGTGAAGCGATTGCAAGTTGTCGGCATATGCTTTTGACTACCCTTCGACAAACTCCATGCTTGTGGGTGTATCATATTTGCCCCAATTTCTACCCTCAGTGTTTAGGTTTGTTAGCATTCACGCGGAGTTTTTGTCATATATTATTATTTTTAGTTGCATTTGCTTGCTGGACACCCTGTATACTGACTTTTGAGCTATGTCGTGCATGTTTGTGTTGCTTTATGTGTACAGGCTAATCGTAAGTTATGTTTTGGTGTTGATGGTAATTAATGCGAAGTTTTTGTCACATAATATTGTTTTTAATTGCATTTGCTTGCTGGACGCCTTGTATACCTACTATGCTATGTCGTGCATTTTTGTTGCTTCATGTATACAGGCTAATTGTTAAGTATTAGTGTTAATTAATAAAGAAGTGATAAAAATAAATATGTACATCATCTTAAGCCACACTTGTCCCGCTGCTGGGCTCGAGTCTCCTCTCACAATGTGAAGAGTACATTTCATAGTCCACCAGTCTCCATACACCTTTGTGTACTTTATGGAGAACTCTAAGGTGTCCAGGTTTCCTTACGATGTTTCCTTTCACGAAAGGAAGTGATAATTAGATTTTGAACCACTAATCTTGGTAATGTACATACTAAGATTGAAATAACGGGATTACCATGCTTCACACACAGACAAAAAAAATGTTTTGGTTGCATTTATCGTTGATATCTTTACCGACCTTTTCTGTACCTACTCTTTTACGAAACGCGTTAATAATGGCGGCCTAAATTAAGAAATAAACTTAGCTTGCCAAGTTAAAAATTAAACACAACATGACATGGTTATTGTGACGTTTATTAAATAAGCCACGCGACAAAAAATTTCAAGACGCAAGTTCGTCTCATTTACAGAAATAATTAGTGCTCATAAATCATGGAAGCTGATGAGACTCGCTTTCTTCATGGAAACGTGCAGGTGTTAAAGCGAGATAGGCATATGTTCACAGCTTGTAGGCCTGGCGCATCATGAGGTCGAAGTAACAATCGTTGTCAATCGACACGCTGATGCCGCTGTAGTAATCCATGAACTCGTCCAATGTTACCTGAAATCAATTAGAATTATAATTTTTCTGTAACTGAGGCATGAGATTTTTTGAAGTCTAAGTGTTCATCATATTTCAGTTTATAATCTTAACTAGCAACCAACTAAGTCAGGCCCTAAACGCCTAGCTGTGTTCTTGGACCGAACTATTGGTACAGATACCTAATTTGATTATTTCTTCTCTTTTGGTTGGCAATATAACCAATAAATTTGGTGTCGCCGAAGTCCCTGGGCAATAATGACTACTTACGAACCGGTGGATCGTCAACTCGTTTGTCTACGATTTAATCACTTTCAACGTGGTGCAAACTATCTCACATCTCGGTAATAAGAATTAATCCCGAGGGGTGACTTCATGCCTCAGCTGCGTTCGAAAAAACGTATAAAAGGTCCCTAAAGCTAAAGAAATGAATTATAAGAATTAATCCCGAGGGGTGGTTTATGCCTCGACTGCGTTCGAAAAAAACGTATAAGAAGTCCCAAAAAGTAAAGAAATGGAGCTCACTATTTTAGGGAATGATCCCTATCCCATAGCTTAGAAAGAAAGAAATTAACTTTACAAAACAATATGACTATTATGACTTATGAGGTTCCTACATCAACCCTCTTTCTTGAAACCTTCAGATAGACTCTCGTGGAGTCTCCTTACCTTCCCATCTACGATTCCATCGGTCTCGAAATTGCCGAGAAACTTTGTCAATATGACCTCGGCTGTTTCTTCTCCGCTCATATATCTGAAAATATAATTAAGTAAATATTACTTATATTTACTTTTAATAAGTTTAAATCTCGAAAGAAAAATTTTGTTTTTATTTCCTATATTTGAAGACCTGTATGGCGCAAAGGTTACCACGGTTCAAAAGGTCCTGGGTTCGATTTACTCACCGTGGATGGGCAGTAACAGAGTACACGCCTCTAATATCTTCGACGGAGAGCAGTCCATCGCCTGTTTTGTCCAATTTCTTGAAGACTTGTTCAACTATGGCCTTACGAGAATCTGACATGTTGGGCTGAAACATGATTACATGAGACTGCGTCTGTATCGTGGATATGTGTAGGATATACAGATTCATAGATAACGCCTAGAATGCTTCTCTTCATTGTTTGCTTCCAGTTGGGTATGTGTGTGTTATGTTTCACCCGCAATACATAACCCTTTCAATATAACTGTGAGAGTACACGTTGCATTTAGTTGTATAAGTACTATCTTTTTCTATATTTTAGAGATTTCAGTGTCATGTAAACAAATATTTCAGACTGGAAACTACTGCTTCTAAAATAATTTTAGGAACCCTCGTAACATTGCAAAACTCAGTAGGTAATCCAATAAAATCTATCGACAAAAGTACTGTTGTTCGACAAAATAATACCGCAGTGTGTTACTTACACGGATTTGCTTCAGAAATTCATCGAGACTAATAGACCCACTGTTGTCAGTGTCGAATCTTTTGAACAACTCTTCGGCGTCCTGAAAAATAAAAGAAATTAATTCATCAATTAATCGTTTTTGAATTTCAAAAATGGGTTTTAAATCTGGAAAACGATCTAGCAAAATGGCTTCATCCGTCACAAATTAACTTACATATTTTGATGCAAGGGAAGATTGTAAAATAAGACAGATGTCACGTATAGGTAACCTTAGACCTCAGAGCCTTACAGCATAATTATGTCCCATAATACATAACAGGTAATGGTTGGCTGGTAGAGAATGCTGCAAGCATTAAGCCCGCCATTTGTACACTAAAATGTGCAATAAAGTTCAAATAAATAAATAAATGTTATAGATACCTCGTGGTTAAGTTCCAAGCCTGTCTCCTTAACCCCGTTGAAGAACTCTTCCTTATTCAGCTGCTTACTGCCGTCGTCATCCATCTTTCGGAAGATTCTACAACAGAATAGCAAAAATACCTATATTAGCTAGTACTTACATACCTAGATATGAGCCATAATATTTGCTTTAAAATCCTACGTACTTTTCTAGTATGGTCTTTTATCTAACCATTTCAATAGCTCTAATCTTACTTAATCTTCTTAGTCCTACTTAGGGGTTACTACTCTATACCTACTGCTCTGCGCTATTATAGTGTCCCTTCGTTTCATTAACGAAGCGGAAAAGTCTGACTAAAATTCTAGAATCATCTCCTAAAGTACTAACCTACTAACGCCCAAGATGCCTGAAGCTCCTCGCGACAGACAAAGCAGCCGCAACTTCTCCAATGGATCGGTAGTATTGGAGAGGGCACGTAGACTCTTCTGTATCAACTCTTCCTCCACCAGCGAGGAAGCAGATTGTGGACGGTGCCATGCTACTGTAATTGAAAAAAATAGTAAGTAACAGAAGTTAAAAGGATTCCCATAGTGGTCCAGATAGACCTAGGGGTTCACGGGATTTTCAACAGAGATCTATGTTTGGTCGACAAAAATATGAGGGTTCACGATTTGCAATTGGGGTGCACGAAGATATAACTAATTTCGATAGTGCAGAACTAAGATGGTAGCTTGACTTCCGCTATCAATGTTTTAAGAAGCTCAGCGACTTGTCCTTGTAGAACATTCTCAATAAAAACGTCCGGGAGAGCGTTATTGCATTACCTACCTACGCTCGGCGCGCATACGGCTACGCTTTCGTTATAAAATACGTCTAGAAACGTTCTAGAACAAGAGTCGATATCGATGTCGGTTAACCGTGAATAACGTGTGGGTTATTCGTGCGCGCCCACTTAACTACTCTACACTAGAGCATAACAACTATTTAGTCTCTCAATATTCTGTTAAGTACAAAACTAATTGTGTGAGGAGCTCCATCCTGTTTTGAATAAAATCCCTAAATGAATCTCTGCCGCGCACCTTCATGAGACCTTATA